>CM076460.1:18016254-18106254 GCA_038419695.1 Scomberomorus guttatus | reverse complement strand
TCCGATTTTGTAGAAAAACGTTTTTGAGATGCTGCTGACCTGCTGACAGATAAACTAACAGCAGTAGAAACGTAATATCCACGGCGGTGACCATAAATCATTACCTTATTGATTTGGAGGAACTGATATACAGTAATTACCATAAATTAGACCATCACTGAGAATGTGTCTACGCCCACACTAAGTTGGCATCTTTTTCTCTCCATTTTGGCCGCAGAGACGGGGCTTTTCAAAACAGGGGAAGGGTGAGGAAAATTATGAAGTATGCCTTCACAGACACGGTGATGTAAACAATGTTGTTTGCCTACTGAGAAGAGAAGAAAAAATATACCTTTTTTTTCTGGCATTCAAGAGTGCCGTTGAACTGAGAAGCAAGACACTTTCAAAAAGATTTTTAACACTTTTGCATGTAAACTGCATTTTCAGGTTAATCCACCTTAGTATGGATGATTTAGAGAAAGGCCTATTAACTTCGTGGGTTCAATGTCATTATTACTAATATGATTGATGGCCAAAACGATGAAAGTAACATGCAAGTTGTAATAAGTAATGTATCTCAAGAAACTTTCTGGTGAAATAACTGTTAAATAAAAAATCAGCCATGAACTGAGAAGCGCTCTGTTGTTTGGGTTACTGTGTGCACACGAGTGTTTGAACCCAGACAGGAGCAGAGAGTCACAACAGGAAGCTCTGAAAAGCTTCATTACTGGGTCCAGTTACAATTAGTCCCCCAGCAAGGACACACGTGCATGCAAACACACACACACACACACACACGCGCGAAAACAGCTGGATCGTGTCTCTGACGGCGGAAAAGCAGAAAATCCTGCCATCAGGCCAGGTGTACGTTATCTTATGTGTCAAGTATGTGCGTGATTATGTCCAGTGTCTCTCTCTCTCACTCTAATTAAACAGCGTTTCATCGCAACAGTTGCTTTAACTTGCACCTAACCTGACAGAGTTGGCCATCTACTCTGTCTCATCATCACACACACACACACACACACACACACCGCCTCAGCCTATCATCAGCCCCTTCTTTCTCTACAACCTTCCCCCCAAAGATGACCTCTAAAGTCTGCAGAGTGTGTGTCTGTGTGTGTGTGTGTGTTTGCATGCACCACATGTGTCTGCTGCTACTGACAAACCAGAGACATGTGATGATTGAGATTATGCAGGGCTGTGGCTGGTGGACAGACGCCCCCCCCCCCCCCCCCCCGTCTAATATTTTTTATTTATTGTGGACATGTGTCAAACTCTAACCATCTGCCACCACAGAAGGCTGTAACATTCTATAAAACATTTTTACAAATACTTTTAAACCCCAAAGAAGCCGTATATTTTTTGTCCTGCTGCTCTCGTGCTCTCTGCCAACCTGCTTGACGTCCCCCCCTCTTTTTTCCCTGCGTGTTTTATGTTCTCCTCATTCCTCTGGCTTTGCTCGGTCCCCCCCCCCATCTCACTGTTGATTGAAGGAGAGCTGACAGAGCTAACTAGAGTTTTACTGCCTCCTTCCTAATCGCCCACCTCCCACCTTCCCCTTCGTCCCTCCAAAGTCTCCAAGAGAAAACAGAGCCTGATGGAGTTTACGACCTGATTACTGCCTGGACACAGTGCTGGCTACTCCCCCACAGCGCCACAAACACACACACACACACACACACACTCACACAGAGTCTCAGCAGTGGGTGCTGGTATAGAGGACAGGCTCACAAGTTTACCTGTCACCTCACATTAGTAACACACCAAACGACTGCTCACACCACGGAAAAAAGCTAACTATTCCAGCTCCAAACAGCAGTGAGGCTATTTGTGGAGGAGTGGGCTTGTAATAAATGTCAGTCCATTAAACAGAGATAGCTCCCTGTGCCTGGAAGCTGTTTAAGTAAACTTATGCCGGGATCAGACTACATGATATTTTTGTCTTTCGCAATGGTCACCATGTCAGATTAGGCAATCATAGTGTCATAAATTCTTGCCGTATCTTTGTCGGGAGACTGCCAACGCTACAAGCATGACCCCGACTGATCATCGTTCACAATCTTGCACAAGTTCATAGGTCATCGGGGAGGAGGGTCAAGAAATTGTCAATCATGGCTACAGAAGCAGTATGTTTGATACCGGCGGTATTGTGTCACAAAGAGGACAGTATGGGTCATCTATATTTCAAAGAGAACTTGAGGTAATGATTGTGTTAACATGTCAAGAACATTATATAAATGTAGCTAGCTACCAGGTTCACTGTATATAAACAGAAGGTCTTGTGGAGGGAAAATGATTGTGTTTTGGGAATTGTATACTCTGTTAAATGAAGATACAAAGATATGTTTTAATTGTAGGTGGTTTCACAATCGCTATGACTGAAGTGCTTTTTGGCAGACATATGTAAACACAAAAACAGAAAGTCAAAGCTGTCCAGCAGCTGTCCAGCCAAGCTGAGTCGCATTTAGTGGCTCATCGCCGCTTCCTCCACAGGCTGATTCAGGCAGGAAAACCTGCTGTCAGTCATCAGTGACCGTTTTTCTTGATCAGGTTTTCCTGCCGCTGCTCTCCTCGCTGTCTGAGACGCTAAATACAACTCAGTTTGGCCAGACAGCCGCTGGACAGCTTTGACTTTCTGTGTCAGTGTTTAGCACTCTGTCATCCTATTGGTCAAACGTCAAGGAACACGTTGTAGGAGATGTCAAACTAGGCAGGAAAATACAAAAAATTCTGACATGCTAGACGTTTCATTGTGGTGTCGCAGGGCATCCCAGACACCACACCACTGTTCTTCGATTATGTACTACAAGGCCCAATCGCCATTCCCAACGTTTCTGTAAATCCACACAACACCAGCAGCTATGAAAAAAACTCTGGGAACAACTAGTTGTAAAAATAGTGGATGATGAGGTGATGAACCATTTTCCAGTTTCCTGCGTTCCTGGTGGGGTGAATGGTATTAGACAACTTGTCAACATACTATCACATGAATGCTCACCTGCCTCTCTGAGCAGCTAACTGTCGCCCTGGGAAACAGGCGCCTCCCACAGGGTGGATGAGTAATTTTCATTACTCATTTGTGCCGAGCCAAACATACTGTATGGAAATAGCATCAAAAACATTTTTCAAATATTTGTTTGTATGTGTCCATTTTTGTCCATTTAGTTAGACAAGTTCAAGTTAATCATTTGAAATTTTGTATTTTGGTTTGGTGTTTTTGGCACTGTTAAAATACATTTAATTAGTTTTTATTTATTATAAGTTATATATTTCTTTGTTTGCACAGTGAAAAAATACATTTCTTTAATTAAAAAATATTTGATTTGTGCACAAAGATTAAAAACACACTTTTACTCAGTTATGCGTAAATTCAAAGTAACAAATGCTTGTGCAGGAGAGGTTGGAAGCTAAAAGTTTATACAAAGACCTCTCAAGACAAGATAAAACAGAATAACAATAAACTAAAAAGTAAGAACTGATAGGTACTATTATTTTACCTTCATACAGCAATTAAGTTTGTTTATGTCATGTTTTATGAATGTTATTTATATGCTATGAAGGTACATGCAATTGAGTAATGCTAGGCAGGTCAAAATGTTAGCGCACATACATACATTCCAAGACACATATGTAACAATGCACTAATTTTATAATTTCATATATAGCTAAGTATGTAAACATGTTGTGTATGTCTAAACTTATTGTAACCAACAGGCCTTTTTCACAGCAGACATTTAGACTTGTCATAGCAGGAAAAGCACAGGTGTTTATAAGATTAACGTTGACTCATCGTTCTATTCAAGAATCCCAGTAAGCTGTAAAAAAGGGCTCATTGCTCTTAAATCGAGCCTGGTCAAAAATATCAAGTACACGCTAATCATACATACATGATTTTGTATACTAAACTTTCATTAACATCAGGTGTAATCAGGTGAGAAAAATCCCAAAAAATGTTCTGGCTTGAAGCTGACATTAACATTAACAGAATCATTGGTCCTGCAAAAAAGGAAATGCACCATGTTGTAACTCTTTTAGTTGCCAGGCAGCATTTGTTTCCTTGGATATTATTGGACTCCCTGAGCACTCTTTGAGTGATATCACACAAGTCAAAAGTTGGAAATTCCCGGCTGGTACGTGGGAATTATGACCACTGTGTGTTACTGAAGTCCGGCTCGGAACAATCAGGAGGAAAATGACAGCGCCAATGTCTGTGTTTACTATTCCTGGATTCTTTCTACATACAACATCAGCAACACTTTACTTTAAGTACCCCTATTTATCATTTATAAGCAGTATATAAACATTTAATAAATAGTTTGCAACACACTGTAATGTAGTTGTAAGCAGATACAAGTGTATTGATGTACAGTATTTGTCAGCATTTGTAACTCAACTGAAGAAATATTTTTACTTTATTTTATGTCATTAATTTTCTGTTTATACACCAGCCTCCACTTATGTTTTTTTGGGGTTTTTTTTGGCTACATTATTTTAAATTATTTATTAACTGTTTATATACTGTTTATATATACAATGTAAATAGGGGACTTATAGTAAAGTTTTACCTTCCATTTTATAGTTTAAACTACAGGTGCTCAAAAAAATTAAGACTAGAATGATAATTTGTATAATAATGTTAAAAGTAATGAGGGATGCATTTATACATACAACATATGCCAAAATGTTGATGCTGAGGTTCCACAAATCTTGACTTTCCACTTTAAAATTCAGACTTAAAGAGCTATTTCATTGCGTTCTCCCGAGGAGAGAGTCAGTATTTCCGACTTTCCAGCACGTCTGGAAGGCAGCTCAGTTGCTGAGGTCTGGTGATGTCATCAAGGGAAAGGTTTTCAGCAGAGATGATTGGCCAGCTGTTAGGAGCTGTCTGTCCTGGCTTCTCTATCCGCACCACAGCTCCCATGAGCACTCTCTGCTATCATCAGGGGGTGTTGGACGGCACCTGTGGCCTGTTGACGATTTAGACATCAGAAGTAGACATATGTCATAGAACACATACTCACAAGCACACAGCAGTCACATACACAGCGTGTTTGTGTCATAATCAGCTACAGAAGCGTAGAGAAGATTATTGGAACAAAAGCACTAATAACAAAATAGAAAAGAAATATCATGGTTATTTAATAAAATTAGATAATAAATACACAAAAAGACAGATGCAAACACTCACATGCAGGTATGGACACACACACACACGCCTAGTTGGAGCGTTGGTTGCATTAGTGTGCGTCCTGATGCTCTGCTACAGTGGGTCTCTGTGCCTGAATGTAATGTAATAAAACTAGCAGCTCACTCCCACACAGACCTGCCTGTGCAGCAAAGCACTCTGGGTATAGTCACCACAGGGTCCCCCGAGACGCAACGTGAAACCACTGAAAACGGTCCTCTCTGCGTGCGCTCACACACACACACGCACACACACACACATACACTGCGCCTACTCACACAGAGAAAAAAGAAAGAGGAAACCTTTATGAATAAACAGATGAGAGTCCATTAGTTGTAATGTTATTATCCAGCTGCCTGAACTGTGACCTCGATGAGGGTGTGTGTTTATGTGAGCAACACAGGCAGAGAGTGATAGATAGTCTAGAAGACTATTTTAGTAGCCTAGAATACTTTTTTTTCGAAAGGGATCCTTTTTCAGAGGCAACACATTAGCCCTTTAACCTTTTTCTAGGATGACCATGCCAATCTATCACCACTTAGTTACCATCTTACACAACATGTTATCATTGCTGTGTTTTTAGCTCACTGCATCTCTTAATGTAAACATGTCTATTTTTTATCTTTTTAAATTACCAAAAAAAAAAAAGAAAACATCACAGCAGACATTTTGAGTCGTCACAGTAGGAAAAGCACAGGTGTTACTAATAACATTAACGATGGCTCTGCGCTGTTTAAGTGTCCCAGTGAGCCATGACAGTGTGACAGCGAGCCAGCGTGCACGATAACAGGACGCTGAAACTAAAGCAGTTAAATGGAATTCAGCCATCGTCAGCTTGAATATTTACACCTGTGTTTTTCCTTCACACGTCACACGTCAAAATATTGTGAAAAAGGCCTGTTATATTAATTCGAAAATTTGCTTTACAATAGGAAAAGACACATGCTTCTTGTAATCATTAGACATACTGTGAAATCAACAAGACAAGTTATGTTTTCATTAAATTGTTGCACGAGTTTGTAGCAAATTTTCTGCAATTTCACAAAAACAAAATGTAATCAGTGCATGTTTCCATCAACCCTAATACAGTCATAATTAACAGGACGTGACAAGATTGCATAAATAATCGAGCACCAGTCGCTCTGACACATCATTGCTCCTTCCAACCTCAGAAGTGTTCGTTTTCTCTCCTTTTTTTTAAAGTCTTTTTGATCTCTGTTGTGCTTTTATCTGCCACTGTGGTGATACCATGATGTTCTGGTTACATACACACCCGACACCTCCTCTCTGTCCTTGTTTTAGGGACTTTGGTTCAGTGGAGTGGATATGCCAACTTTTCCACTTCAGACAAAAGTAAAAATGCTTTTGCAATACTTTTTCTCATGCACAGATTGAAAACGTGAGTTAAAACTGGTGGCTGGAAACTTATACACCATACATGAATTACATCTAAACCTCCTAAGATCTTTTTCATCTTATCTAATAATATGCGACACCCCAAAAGCTGTAATATAATGTAAAAACACCATCTAACCAGTGGATATTTATTTAGTTATCCAAGTGAGTGACTGCAAATTATAGCTACCTTATCTCATGTTTCTGAAATAAAACTCTTCCTTTATAAGAAAAAATAATCTATTAGAATAATGTGACAGTCAAACAGGTTCATGCAGTCTTTTTATTTACAGCTACGTGATGTTAACAAGCTGCATGGGAACTTCCAGCCTTCTTCCTCCTAGTGTTACTCCCTCGAGTGAAGGGGCTGGTGTGTGTTGGTGCTGATGATAATTAAGTCGATGAACATAAAAATGAAGATTTGCTGTAACTTAGCAGTGTAGGTGCTGACTGTGTGTGTGAGAAAAGGGAGAGAGAGAGAAACAGAGAGGGTGTGTGTGTGTGTGTCAATGTAGTGCTGAGAAGAGAACTAAAGGGCCATTTATAGATGTCACACACTGACAACCATTACCCCTGCATTTACAATGCTCTCAGCACATACTGTCAGGAAGACATGCACACACACGCACACACACACACACACTAACACACGCACGCACGAACACACACTTACTCCCCACTCTACCTGACAGAGCCTAATTATCGACACCTCTCCCTGTCGGATGAAACAAAAAACTGCTCTATTTTCAGACTGATGGAGTCTGATGTCTCTCTGTCGTTTTCTTCTTCTTCTTCTCCCCCTCTCAGCATCTGTTGTCGTCTCCGCGCCGCGCCGCACCGCGCCTCGCCCGCCGCCCACCCCCTTATCCGACGTTTGATTCTCGACTCGTTAAATAAGACTCAAATTAAAACAGACAATGAGGAAAGTTTCCCCCTCACAGCCACTTTCATTTGTTGTGATTGTTATTCAGAGTCATGGATGGCAGTGTGCCTCTGTGTGTGTGTGTGTGTGTGTGTGTGCCATCTTGTCTTTGAGGCCTGCTTCATTAGTTGTCAAACAGACCAGCTGTACTCACCCCTGGCCCACTCTCCTATGTGTGTGTGTGTGTGTTACATGGGTGGGGTGGGGGTGTGAGATCAAGTGGTGCCTCTGTCGCTCTCCAGAATTTGTTTTACAGGAGGTCAATTCAACTTATCCAAGCTCTGATTCATTATTTGTCCCTCTAGTCTGATGCAACCAACACCATAATAATGTCATATTGTGTGTGTGTGTGTGTGTGTGTGTGTGTGTGTGTGTGTGTGTGTGTGTAACATGACAATACATCTCTCCGGGGCATTTCTTCACTGAGTGTTCAGTTTGGACGGATGAGGAATGCACTGAATAAACTGATCTAACCAACCGTATAACCAGGACACCCAACCAGTAATGTTCACCAGAGCTATAGTGTGTGTGTGTGTGTGTGTGTGTGTGTGTGTGTGTGTGTGGCTGTTGGCACTCTCTGGAGAGTAGATCACATTTCAGAACATTCCAGAGACATGTAAACATTTATACACAAGCAAAGAAAATCACACACACACATACACACACACACATACATTCTTCATAGCACTTGGATTGCTTTGTAAATAGACCAGTGAGGGCAAAGAGCCGAGCGTTCACACATCGAGATGGAATTCTCTGTATGTCAAATGTGTATGGAGGAAGCTAGGAGGAGAGGAGACGAGGGGAGAGGAGACGAGAAGAGGAAGGGATCAGAGCCCCGCGTTACAGTGTTTTCTTCAAAAATCTCTCTGTTTGCCTTCCATCTTCCCCCATCAACAAAGACTTCCTGGTACTACAGTTCAGGTGACTTCACTTTCAATACAGTGCCTTCAAAATCTAAAAGAAGGATTTTTTTTGTCACTAGAGGTTTGTGAAGGTTCATTCAAATACAACGTAGTTTATTCACCGTGTGTGTGTGTGTGTGTGTGTGTGTGTGTGTGTGTTTGTGTGACGACTCAGACTCTGACTGTTCTCATTCACATTTATGAATTAAAGTCACACAGCCTCAGAAGCTGAAACATTTTCAACTCTTGCAGATGTGTCATTGTTTCAGTTTTCTCAGCCTGTCTGTTCTATTGACTTTGTTTGCAATCACACAACCCAACTCCTAGAAATTAGTTACGTTTATATACAAAGAATTTACAACAACAAGCAGTGGAAGTATTCAGATCCTTTACTTAAGTAAAAGTACTAGTACAACCATGTAAAAATACTCCTTTACAAGTAAAAGTCCTGCATGAAAAATCCTACTTAAGTAAGAGTACATAAGTATTAGCAGTATAATGTAGTTAAAGTATTGCAGTAAAAGTAGTGGTTTGGTCCCTCTGACTGATATATTATTATATATGACATCATTAGATTATTAATACTGAAGCATCAGTGTGTAAGCAGCATGTTACTGTTGCTGCTGGAGGTGGAGCTAGTTTGAACTACTTTATATACAGTTAGCTAGTTTAGTCCAGTGGTTCCCAACCTAGGGGTCGGGCCCCTCCAAAGGGTCAGCAGATAAATCTGAGGGGTCATGAGATGATTAATGTTAGAGGAAAGAAGAAAAAATACACAAATCTGTTTTCAGTTTTTGGACTTTTTGATTTTTGGTGAAATATTGGATCATTTGAATATTTATTGAAATGAAACCATGTGAGAAAAACCACATTTAATTGTAAGCACTGTCTCTCATTAATGTTAACCAAAGTAGTTTTGTTGCCTAAACCTGGCCAGCCAACCTGACACAGGATGTGAACCAAAGTCCTGCACTTTGTACAGTAAAAGTTGTCAGTCAGCATGTTTAGGCAGTGATTACATTTCATACATAAACATAATTGGGAAAAACATATTTGGGAAAAAAAGTACTATTAGTAAATGTAATTTTTAGGAGGTAGGGTTGAATGAAGCCACCTGTGAATTATAAATGAAAAGCAAAAAAAAAGTTTTTCCTTGTTGAAGGGCTTTATCGGAACTGATGGTCTACAGATTGTAAATCCTTATGAGGCAAATTTGTGATTTGTGATTCTGACTTATGTAAATTTAATGGACTTGACTCTAAAATTCACTTCACTTTCAGTGAGCTGATTAGAAGTTTCCATTCTCTGTGCTCGTGTTCATTTCTTCTTGGTGCTCCAGTTTCAACCTAAGACATGCAAGTCAGTTGAACTGGCGACTCTAAACTGGTTTGTGTGATGGCCTGGTGACCTACCCAGGTTCTTCCTGCTGTGACAAGCTCCAGTTTTCCTGAAGGAGGAATGAGTGACGACACTGAATAAAATGAAGTTTGATTTTTGATTGAGCAAAATTGAAATTGGTCACACACGAGCTTTAAAGAAAGAAAGAAGAGTCACTGACCAGTCTCACTTTCCATCCTATCCTGTACTTGCCTCGGCTTTTATTGATATATATGCATGCTCAGCATAAATGTGTGAGTGCATAAGGGTGAAAAAGCTCGAATGGTGTAAATATGAGGAACAACACAGTGCCTTGTGACATCACATCCCATCACATCCCCCCTGTATTATATGTAAACATTCTCTCATTGCTTTTTTGTCATTCCAGTTCCGAATGTCACAGTGTAAGACTGTGGAAAGTCTGCACGAGAGTCCATGACTGCTGACATTAAAGGAATAGTTTGACATGTTGGGAAATATGCTTATTCGCTTTCTGGCTGAAAGTTAGATGAGAAGATCGACACCACTGTCTGTACCATAGACTGTATATAAGGATGGATGTAGCAAGCACAGAGTTGCTGCTTATGGTCGGCGTACGGGCTGTTGCCAACAAACATGCCCCGCTACCTCAGACCAGAGCAAACGTAAGCTTACTGGGAACACCGAGCAGTGTGCACTTGGGCTAACGTTAGCTAACAGGGCAGGTATCGTAATCAAGGAACATTAAATTTACCGAAATATTGAGACAATAGTCTGATCCAGTATGAGTCCCAGAGCCGGGGAGAGCAGCAGGTGAGCCAACTGTCAATCACAGCTTTCAATCAACCCCCACAGAACAGACATCAAAGCTACTATAAGTCTTATTAACGGAGCAATAATTTCCAAAATGACCACCAGCACACTTGTTAGAGGGCCTGAATTTAGCGATTGAGATAATAATGACTTGTTTAAAAAACCTATTGACTTATATCTAGAGAGAAGTTGACGCTTTTTGAATGGGAGTCAATTGGAGCCAGCATCTAGCGGCTGTCGGTGGTGTTGCACTTTAAGGTACTATCACTGTCTTTTCTTTATGCATCAGAGTTGTGGTAAATTTACTCTGTTTCCAAGTGTAAATCAACATTGCAAAGCACCAGGATTACATTGCTACATAATCCTGTGACTCAGCTTCATCAAGACAGATCCCAACATATTTCCTCAGCACGGTTTTTAAAAGTAAATACACCAGCAAGACCACAACTTGTTGTGGAAAGAAAAAAAGACTGACTTTGTATTTTGAGAGAAAAGTCGGGGTCTTTCCCACTGACGTAAGTGCAGTGTGTCTTTTCTCGGAGGAACTGGATCTTGAGGCGCTTCCACATTGGCCTCAACATTTGGCTCCTCGTGGTTACTGCTTGTTCTAATCTCATCGTTCAACTTCCACCCCAATTAACTGACCGTAAACTGGACTCTGGATGAAGTGCGAACTGACCAAAGTTACATCTCTTCGCAAAAATGTCATTATTTAAAAGGCCTGAAACTGGTTCTCACAAGAATAGAAGTACAACACACACAGAGACACACACACACTCATATACACAGAGTCCAAATCCTGCTCCTGCCCTGTATGACTTTCCATTCCATTCATCACCTCTCCTCTCTGGTCCCACGCTGCTCTGCTGAAGTAAATAAATAAACAGAGGGAGTGAGGATGTGTGTAGAAGAGGAAGGTGATGGGAAGGCTGTTGGGGAATGTGTAAGCTCAATCATTCACCAGCTCATGTATCAGCCTGCCCTTCCTATTTATCTCACTCTGCGGGGTGCTGAGAGACTGGACTTTTTACTGAGTATCTTCTTTGTCTCTCTTGATGCTTACATCTCCATCTTTCCCTCTTCTATCCCTCTTTTCTCTCTCTCTCCCTTTGACTCTCTCCTGAGGATGGATGGCGGTGAGTGTGCAGCCAGGAACTCAGTGCATCGATCACTGCTGCATCGGCAGGCCTGACTTGTGAGCAGTTTCTGTGAGTGATGCCGCTAGGAGGCTCCACTGCTGATTCATCCAGGACTGCTGATCTCAGAGCAGCGAGGACAAAGCAGGTGGTTGGCTGGGCTTCCCAGAAAGTTTTTGCTTATTCTCATCAGCAGAACAGCCACTCGACTTCCACTCGCTGCATTGCCACGTTGCACAATCTTTAAAGCACAATATGTACGGTTATGATTGTGCGATTACGGCTGTTATGTGCGCTTTAAACTTTCATCTGGGACAGCTGATTAGTAAGACTGTGATTGTTGTGGGGTGTTGTTAAGAATGCACCTGAATGTACATTTATTCTAGTCTGCTGTGAAAGTGCAGTTTAAAAAAAGGAATAATGCAGCATAGAAACAAAACCACTCACACTGCCTCAACAACAAAGAATGTTATCAACTAGACAGATTACTCAAACTGTAACATTTGTATTTCTATATTGATACAAATAACTTTTGTATATATAAAGCTCTTAAAGTTATGCAGCATTTCACAATTGATGGATAGAAAGCACTTAACCAAAAACAGTGTGCTGTTATGATGAAATACTGCAAACTTGCCTCCAAATACTCCACAATAGGCCCACAATCCTAAATTGGCAATTTCATACAGTATATTTGCTCCTGATCTAAAACACAACTAACCCAAACTTCCTTAAAGGAATAAAAACGACAATGCTAAACTTTCACTATCGCAAAACTGCACTTTTACCCTTTGCTGTAACTGAAGAAACAAATCGTGTATGCTCCCACAAAAATGCAACACAACAAATTTACAAACACAAACACTTGAAAACTGTGGGCTGTTACTGCTCAGGCAATTATTATGTCCCGGTGTGACTCTCTGTTGCTTAACTGGCCGGCTCAGCTGAACAGGGGACTCTAACTAATACTTTGTAGAACAATGGCATCTTAAAAAACAATACAACAAGTTTTGTTTGTTGAAAAAGGAGACAATCCCAGGTGAAAATGTGGTTCAGATTTTTTTCAAAAGCTACACAAAGTGACCCAAATCAAAAAATGCAATCACATTATGTAGACACGATTTAGTTTCATATACTGTGGTCTAACACAAGAGCAATATTTGATATTTGTGTGACTTCTCATTCATATTTTTGTGATGGTGATGATCACACATTCACCCTTCATCAACCACGATTCTGGGCTCTCGAAAATGTTTAATGTCAGCCAGCCAAGACCTGCAAAGACGCAAGTCCAGCTGGCTCTCTGGGCTCATAATGTACCACTATTTAATTTAAGCTCCTTTGAATGATCGACTCAACCAAGCAGCATATATTACATGGCTCATTTCAGCTTGTTTACAGGTAAACTACACACAGTGTGGTCTGTGTACTTACATACACGCTAGACTTACGTTCAGAGTGCTAGCAGCCTTCAGTCCATTATGTGTAATTATGCAATCTACGTCTGAAATGGTGTGTGGGTTTACGTGTGTGTAAAGTATATGTCTGTACAGCCAGAGCACGATCACTGACATGTTTAATTCACTTCACGCACTTCAGGTTATAGTTGTGTTCAAATGTTTCAGAGGGATTTGATATAATGGACGAAAACTGTGACAAAGTGTGATTAGTCTCTTTTCCTTTACTGTATCTATTTTAATTTTCTGCATCTTTTCTTTGTGCTGCATATCCCTTTCTCCCTCTGTCTCGAGTACGTCTTCAAACACACACACACGCGCGCGCACACACACACACACACAGCATGGTAATGAAGTAGGTAATGTAGACCAGCTCTCTCTTAAATACAACACAATTACAACAGATTACACAGCAATGGCTTCCACATGGTTCACAGAAAGTGGGATTACCACCCTCGCAGTGTCCGTCTGAGTGTGTCTTTGTGTGTGTGTATGTGTGTGTGTGTGAGTGTGTTTGTGTCTGTGTGGTAGGTGCTTTCCTTTGGACCACCACCAACATAGCTGCCTTGAGTACACTGGCCTACAACATAATTGAATGGGACAAGGGGTGGAGGGAAGCACGGGGTAAAAGGGTGAGGGGGCGATGGTAGAGGAGGGGAAAGGGAATTAGGCAAGAGGTGGTTGTACAAGAGGAATGGAGGCATGTTGTGGGTCTTTGTGCCTCTGTGTGTGTGTTTATATAATAGAATTAAAGTCCCCATAAGACTTAAAGACAATGTTAGCTGTTCTCAGTTGTTGTAAACATGGCAGTGATGCTGCTGAGATGTGTTTATGCTGCAGCCATGCAAACTAAGATAGCATTTGAATCAAATGAAGAATTACAATACCAACAGTCCAGATGGGAAGAATTCACAACTGGAATCGGTATATCTTCTTTAGCACACGCGTCAGTCCATAGAAAAGGTGCCAGACGATCACAGTGCACTGCAGGTGCGGCTCAGAAAAGCTGAAATGCAAGTGAACGCAACACTATCAAGTGGAGATTTAGCTTGAATAGCTGCTCCTGCACTGCAGTGTGGGTGATCTTGCGCTGACATCAGGTTGCACAGTGCGTACCGGCCAAAATGTCTCAGTCTGCTTGTAGGCCGACATGAAAATCATTCTGAAAGACAGCCATAAGAGGTCAATTATTTTATATGATCTGCCAGACAGCGAGGCGCAACATATTCCATTAATGTAAGCCATGTGATGACACTAGTGTCCAAAACACTTTGCAACACCATGAGTACATGCATTTTTAGCGCGGCTGGCTGCTGGCAGCCTCACTAGCACGCTCAACTTACAAGACCACAAAATATGTACAGCATGTGCAAGTTCAGGTTTATTTGTATAGCACATTTTCTTAAGAAAACAGCTCTGTGTGCCTTTCGCAGGCAGGCAGGAAAAACAGACAAAAAAACATAAAATCCAGATGATATTAAAAACAGCACCGCATGTACATTGAAAAAAAAAATACTCATGATATGTACAGAAAACACACAAACATTGCGATCATCCATTCCTACATTAGTGATGCCAGTGTTTAAATTTATAAAGTAAATATTGCTTTCTGAACCAGCAAAATATAAAAGACCCTGTCATTCCTGCGTTATGTGTAGGTTGTATACGTTTTTCTGTAACTGAAATATTTTCAGTACTGGTCTCTGTTCGGCAAGCAGACCCCTCCATCAACTCAAAATTAAATGCAATTTTACCAGATTTAGACTGTGTTCTGGGATGTGTGGAAGACGTGAGAGGCTAGCTGGGCTCAGAGCTGAAAGCATGTCTGACATACTCTCCCTGGCAGACCAGAAAACATTATTCTGGAAGGCTAATGAGTAAATGTGTAAATCATTTTAGAGTTAGGGTTAGGGTTTTAGAGTATATTGTTACCAACAAGCAACATAAGCAAAGCACAAAAAACTGACTGATAGGATTGAGGAGGTATAGGATGTAGAGGGAGGAGGAGATAAAAGGAGAAGATGAGAAGCTTGATGAGATCAGAGGAGTGTAAATGTCTGCAGTGAACCTGGACAGGTGAATGATGGATTAATCCTTCAACCAACCGCAGGAGAGCAGCCTCCATCAATCCATCAACAAGGACAGCAAACTACCAATCACACCGCAGGGTGGAGAATAGACCCTCCCTCTCTCTAGCTAAATATTCACGCACAAACACACACAAGCCAGCATGTGCAAATCCACATGGAAAAAAAAAAAACTGTGGACTATATGAAACCCCCGACTTTCTCCCGAGATGAACTCACGTGGTTTCACGCTCCTTTTTCTATTTCAACAAACAAATGGACATTTCTCAGCTCATTTTTCCTGTAGCTTCTCTGCCACATTCCCAGGCTGTCCCGCTGCAGTGTTTTCAATAGAGTAACATATCAGACCTAACCCAAACCAGAACACAACACTGTGGCTGCAACCGCAGGAGTAAAACAATGCAAGACTCCAGGGACCCCTACATGTCCAAGAGGCATATGACCCTTCTGTCTTTGCCAGATTTTATTTTATTTTGTCTTTCTGTTAGTCCCAGTGTCTGTCCTCTTGTAGTCAGTTTTTCTTTACCTCCTGCTCCTCTCTGGTGGTGATATGTGGTCGACCTCAGACTATTGTGTTGCAAATGTGAAAGTTTTCCTAAATAGACCCCAGTCTATTCTATTTATGGGAGATGTACAGGCCACAGACTGATTTTTTATGAAGCCTTTGGGATTTTCTTACATGTGCATTACATTTACATCTGTCTTTTATATTGGGAGCAGCATTTATCTTGTTTCTCTATTTTTGTCAAGCAGTGGCTGAAGATACTTGAAATAGCATGTACTGCAGTTTAATTTTGTGCCATCAGAAGAATTTTAAAGGATCATTTTTGTTTATTACCATTATTTAATCATGTTTTCTGTTTGTTTGTTTTTTGGCCATTATTCCGATCAGCATTAACATTGTACTTATCAAGATAATTGCTAAGATCTGGAAAAGTGGCGAAAAGAGGTTTAAAAAAAAGTTTGACGAGCAAGAGATACGAGCTGATACAGTTAAACATGGTCAAAGTTCCAAAACTTGGGGTGAACATACAAAAATGTTCCCTGAAAGTCAAAAGCCGTGGCTTCAACCTGTTCTGAACGCTTTGTTTGCAATGTTACCTCCACTTCCTCCTCGTAGTGATGTCAGATTGTTCACACACGCCCACATTCAATAGCCTTTGTTGCTAAGGATTGAGTATTTTACGTCGTCCACTCGCACATGTCGGATCGGATCTCTGCTCGAACATGTACGGATGTATTTGAGAAGTTTCCATTTTGAGTAAAGAACAAGAAAAAGAAGTGAAATCCTATTACTGTTGTTTGTTTATGGAGCTGGCAGAAGTCTGTTCAGGGGCAGCTTCTGGAAGCTGGCCAATCAGAACAGAGTGGGCTCATTGGGAGGGGGGTCTTGAAGAGAGAGGAGCAAACGGCCTGTTTCAGACAGAGGCTGAACTGAGGGGCTGCAAAAAGAGCCAATATAAGATAAATAAGGAGTTTTTTGAACTGTAAATAATACCATATTCCAGTAGAGCCCAAGAATATGAATGTAGACCTGTATAGTCCCCTTTAAACAAACTCTCAGGTTAGTCAAACTTATGTGGAAGAGAAAACAAAGGAAACCGGTGAAATTATTATCCAAACCTGTCTGTTGTAATTATCTATCACAACCTCCGCGTTCAACTTTGACCTACCATACTTACTTACATACTGCAGATGTGACTGCACATAATGTTAGGAGGGATTATTACATTACACAACATTTCAGGCGTGTTCACTTTCACTTTCACGTTCACTTTAAATTTGACCTCCAAATAAAGTGATTTAGATAATCTGGTGACTTGTATAGAAGCTGTCAGATTGACTGTCATGTTTCTTTGCCCCCGTCAGTGCAGCTGTGTTTTCAGATTAGTTTGGCAATGTTAACATAAACTGATAGGAATGATAGGAAAACTATGGAAACATGATCCACATTGTAATAAGTAATGAGAATCATGTTCACCTTGTACGGTTTAACGGTATACTCTGAACATTTTTAGCATGTCTAATAAAGCTGAAAAGGTTGTGAAAGAGTACAGAAAAAGGGAAGAAAGCTAGTTGATTTTGGAACTCTGACCATCACTTATCAGTTATGGATGTTGATGTTAAGAAGACACAGTCAGTAACACACATGAATCAAGCATCAGTTTAGAATGACTTCAAGGTCAGCGACAGACTCGTTCTGGCTTCTCAGGTTTCTGTTGTCATATTTCTGGGAATTTGATGCAATGTTTGGAAACCGAGCTGCAGTCAGGCTGGGTGGATCTCAGCTTCAGCATGATTTTGTGTGTGTGTGTGTATGTGTGTGTGTGTGTGTGTGGTAGGTGCTTTCCTTTGCTTTCGTGAATGTCTTCTGTCTTCACCAACTCTGTTCAGCCAGAGATGATTGTGTCATTACAGCATCTAGGGCGTGAGAGCTCTCTCTCTCTACATACACACACACACACACACACACACACACACACACACACACACATACACACAGTGTCAGGGTTTACTCCTACTCTTGTCCTGGTCTCTGTCAGTCATGCACTGTGTTCTCACTCTTTACTTTTCTGATGTCATTTGGGAGTGGATGTCGGGTGGAGGGTTTATGAGATAGACACACACACACACACACACACAGAGAGAGAGAGAGAGAGAGAGAGAGAGATCTGGTGGGGTGTCAATAGTAAATTATGGGTTTTTAATGCCTAACACTGTGGCTGATCCAGGGAGGAAAGTCAAGCCAACTAGCTGTTAATCAAACCATTTCACTGTGTGTGTGTGTGTGCGTGTTTCTGTGTGTCTACACAAAAACAATTCACAGCAGGCGTCAGATACACATGCATGCCGCTCGTGCAAGCAAACACTCATAAACACGAACAGCATGTGAGAAACCGAGAAGAAAGAATTGTGAAGAGAAATTACAGTAAAGAAAAGGGAACGAAAGAGAGAGAGAGAGAGAGAAAGTCAGAGAATGAGAGGTGGGGGGGAGTAGAAGAAGAGGTAAAGATAAATAGAGAAAGAAAGCGATGTAGAGAAAGGATAATGGCTTCCATATGCGAATGTCAGAGCTTTTTCCTGCTTGCTTCTTGGTGAAATCATATCAGCAGTCGGGCCGTTTCCAACCTTCATAAATGTGAAGTATGCAGCGAGTTTCAGGATCCAACTTCCTTTACATAAACACCCTTTAGAAAAACAACCCAGTTGGATGTGAGTGTGTGTGTGTCCGCTCCTGTGTGTGCCAGAAAGTGTGTGCATACGGGATGCAATACACATATTTGTATACGTGGCCTTGCGGACTTGAGTGTGTCTACATACAGCACGAAGCATGCATGCAGTAAGTGTGTGTGTGTGCGTGTGTGTGTGTGTGTGTGTGTGTGTGGGTGTGTGTGTGTGCGTGCGTGTCTGTGTGTGGGTGTGTGTGTGTGTGGGTGTGTGTGTGTGTGGGTGGCTGGCTGCGTGTGTCTGTGTGTGTAGATTAGGAGGTGATAAGTGAAGTCAGTTAAAGCTCTCTTGTCAGCCAAAAAGTGTGTGTTGGGAGTTCAGTTACTCTTCTGTGACCAAAATTTAGGATGTTACTGTGGAGGAAAGATTGAGATGTTCCTAAACATGATGATTTAAATATTCCCACCAGTATTTGTTTAACTTTGTTGGGTTTTTTTATGTTTTGGCCATAACTTTATGATATGAGAAAAAAAGGAAGGGTGTATATAGTCCACATAAAAATTTAATTGAAGAGGCTCCGATTAAATTCAGATCTGGATTATAGTTCCAAAAATCTCGTACCGTCTCCTCCACCAGTGTGGAGCAGACCATGTTGATGTTAATGTTGCTTGGGAAAAGAGGCAAAAGTGCTTTTAGCTTTTTCGACCACAAATCCTGTTGTCATAGAGAGGGGCGTGACACAATAATGGTTTAAATGTAGGGATAACAGTGCACACATACAGACAGTCTCACCCAAAAGACATTCATAGCGTTGCACTCTTTTGAACGAGACTGTCCTCCCAAGAAAAACGACACAATAGGTCATAATGTCAGTCATCCAAAAACAATGTATAGTTATGTTTCAGTGACAGATGCCATCTAACAGCCGTAATAATTATGACCTGGAGCAGTGGGGCAGTTAAGATGACGTCTATATAAGTTGACAAATTTCCTCATATGGAGGTGGTGGGTTACCGCCCGTTACCCATTACCTGCAAGTGTCACATTGCCAACCGCGAGTCGGGACAGTTTTTTTAAAAGCGTAACTATGATCGTACCCTAACCTTAACCCTATGGTTATTATCGTAGCCATGACAACGAAGGTCGCCTAACTTTAAAGAAGTAGGACCTTTAACCCACAACACATGTTTATCTAACCTCAACAAAGTGATCATTTTAGCCCAAACCATGATCTTTCCCTCAACCTAACCAAGTGGTTTTTGTGCCTAAACCTAACCAGACCTTAACCACAGTGTTGTCACTTCGTAATACATAATTATTTTTTAACAGTGATTGGTGAAAGCACAGACAAATAATGTTGTTCTGCTGATTACTGCCGATAGGGGCACCAGATTAGAAAACGCTCATATGTGTTATTCTGGAGTGCAAATGGTCAAACAACCTATTTGGTCGTTTAATTTGGAGGACTTGTTGGTTTGAACATACAAAAAGTATGTACCTTCTCACCACTGCACCTCTGGCTAATTGATACATGAAGAGGGTGTAATGTGCCCACCGATGCAGGTGTGTGTGGGAGGGGGTTTCTGACACTGTTCAACCATCATTTCTGTCAAAGCATACTGATCCGCTTAAGGCCGTTTCAGAAAGACAATAGTGCTGCGTGAATAATGCAACCTCCTGGTTTTATTTCAATGAGGGCACTGTCTTAGCACAGTGAGTTGCCAATGAGGGCTCTGGCAAAAAATAACAGGATTGTCCAAAAAGTTGAACGCAGGTTGACGTCATCCATCAAGATGCTTGGTTGGCCATTCCTGGTAAATTACTTTTAACATGAACGCTGTATGTCCACTGTTTACCTGACAATTACTGAGAGGATAAAATCTTTCTTACTGTAATAACTTTCCACAGTTGCCCATTCTCATAGTATTACAAACAGCTGTGCAGTGTTTTGGCATCTGATAAACTTTCAAACTCATGGATCTATTGCTCAAACTGACTTTGCTGGATTGTATTTCATCATCTCACCAACAGCTGAGGTGACACGGCTCCACCAACGGAGCGTCTTGTATTTAAGAACTAAACATCTGGTAAACCCTGATCCCCTCAAATGATTTTATACCTCTGGATTGAATTGTCATTAAATCTCAGACAGGCCTGGACCAGCATTTCCCTTCAGCAGTTTAAACTGGGAAGGTAAAGACCTAAATGGTTAGGTCATGTATTGTCAGGCGGGTGACGTTTGGGGTACTACATCAAGCTTTTGGCTTTTGGAGTCAACTTATCTACTGTATAGCTAAACATGGAGGAACGCATTTAATCAGTCGACTTAGTTTGAGATTCATTTTGTTTTAACATTTCATACTTTTGTTGGAATAAAACATATCTTACAGGCCCTGCACACCCACACAGGTGTTTTTACATATTATTGCTTAGAGCTCTGCTCAGGTTAAAGGTGGGTGGAGGAATTACACTGGCAATTACACGATGTCAACAAACTTCATGTACCAATAGAAGAAGATGTTTAGGTGTTTTCCCAATAAATTAGCGGGCGAGTAAGGGAGAGCACAATCTGCACACACCCACACAGTCTTAAGAAGAGGTCTAATCAGGCAGCATAAGTGAAAACACCTGTGTAGGTGAACTACAGGTGTGCAAGGCCTTTAATATATACAAAATCCATGTTACTGGACTTTCTTTCTGTGAATGAGATGAGAAAAATGATATCAATCTTATGCTTGTCAGTGTGTTAAGTGCAGAGATGGAGTCAGGTCATGGTTATCTTAGCTTAGCATAAAGACTGGAAGCAAGAGAAAACAGCTCTGTCCTAAGTTAAAAATACACCTACCAGCACCTCTAAAGCTCACTAATTAACACATTGTAACTCATTTGTTTAAATGAGTGCAAAAACATGCAATGCAAAAATGACATTATGTTGTTTTTTTCTTCTCAATCTTAGAAACAAAGCAAATAATTTCCCAAAATGTTACATAGGCTCTAAAAAAATGCAATAAGCTCTTTTACGTAAATGACATTACAACTTCTTCCTAAGAGTTTTTGCAAAGATGTAAGAATGTCCTTACTTGAGAAAAAGAAAGCTTCAAAGTTGGACCATAGTGGTGAAAACTAATCAGTACAAACAGTTGATTATTTCAGGAAAAAAAAGTTTGTTTTCATCAAAAATACAGTCTTTATTTAGACAACTTGACTGTAGCATTGCTGAGAAAACAACAATGTGTTTTTTGGACTCCATGTTGCATTAGAAAGAGGCTGTGCGGTCTGTAAGATGCAGCTCTGCATGGAAGGGTTAAAGTCCATGGCAGCTGACGAACTATTGATAACTGTTCGATCCCTGGTGGTGTGTTTCTGTGTTTACTGCATCAGGAGCAGCAGGAGATTAAACCTCTCACAGGGCTCAGTGTTACACACTCCAGCCACGGTTCTCTGAAAGAGGCTCCCAGGGGTCCCCGAGGGGGTCAGTGGAGGCTGCAGACCTCCTGTCTGAGCACTCAGCTGGCAGCCGAGAGCTTCAGAGGGCTGCACTGGGGATTTGTTGAGAAACTGTAAAAACACAGGGGATGTGTGTGTGTGTGTGTGTGTGCGTGTGTGTGTGTTTGCGCTATAAGCTCCCTCTTATGTTGCTAATATGAGGAAGTTACACACATATACTTACATACACCCACACTCCTCATGGTCAACTGGGCAGCAACAGTGCCTCAGAGAGAGACAGAGAGCATTATGGGGGAGTGAGCTCTGCCCTGAGAGGTTAAAGTGACACATATTTCTCATAAATAAATGTCTGTTTTCTTACTTTTTATTGTTGATTGAAATAACATAGTAATTCCACATAGACTCAGGTCAAAATCCTACATCTGCTGTTCCAATCACATGATATTGGTCTGGAATTCAGTGATAAAACTACATGGAGACACAGTAACTTATGTGGTTTAAGTTTTCCCGCAGCAGGAAAAGCACTTTGTTTGGAATAAACATAAAAGTTTCCATGTGGTAGGTCATCCAGTAATGTCAGGTTGGTGTCAAACTGCTCCCGAATGGTAAATCAAGAACTTTATGCAGGTGAATGGGAGGCTTTGTGATGCACTTTGTACTGCTGCGAATAAATGTGAAAAAAAAAAAAAAATGGGGTTAGCATAGTGATAGCATGAATGAACATACAAAGAAAAGGCCACTTTTATAGAAACAACCCGATGCTCAGGGTGCTGACGTGAAATTTACACCAGCAGGCTACAAACCTGCTGTGATGGCCGATCAACCTCACTTTAAGGTATATCCTGTTGGTCCTAATCCTGGCTGCTGAGTTCCTAATTTTTTGCACCCCTCGTGTATGTTAAGGAATGGACAAACACTTTTAAGTGTCATCATCGCCATTTCTTTGTAGACATCAACAGGATGACATCACCACCAATCACCACACTATTTCTGGGCAACATCTGTTTGATAATCTCAACTTCCTGGCAGTGGGTGATGACATCTTTAAGTAGTAAGTGATGACCATACCAGTAGTCACCTTTCCAGATTAATCGGACAATTTAATCCTTCACAGATCATCAACTTTAAAGAGAAGAGATGCTGTAAGACAAGACCAGAACAAAACAGAGCAGAGCAGAGCAGAGAGAGGCTGGTGAATAATTAGATTATATATAACAGTAATGTTAGTATGATATACAGTAATGGAAGGGCAAATAAAGTGATGGTTAATCTTGATTATTATTACAAACACACAGAATTTTAATCAAATATAATGCATGACTTGCTCCTTGTGACAGTTGTCTTAGTCTGTTCATATCTTCTCTGTATTGTATTTGTTGTTGTAACAATGTGCTTCTGGTGTTTGTTTGGCCAGGTTTCTATTTTAAAAGACTTTAATCACATTGATGAATTGATTGTAATCTAATTGATCGAGCACCCCACCTTCACCTTAACAAAGCTTTGTCGGTTTTGTAATCCTCTTTGGGGCGCATGCTCGGTCTGTCGTGTCATGTTAGCGTCCATGTCAGCGTTCTGCCCATCACACAATTACAAGGCTCACTGGCATGCATAGACATTTTTCAGGGAGATCTGGATAACAGAGTATCACTATATCAAGTTCTGCATCACCACCATAAACACAAGAACTTTTAGAAAATATCCAGTTTGAACATGAACACAAAACAAGCTTTTCATAAAGTAAGAACACTAAGGCACACAGACCCCACCACCTTTGCCAACACCTTCTGAACACCTTCTACACACGGTTTGACTTCCACAACCACTCTGCTACCTGTTAGTGCCCTTCCCTCTCACAAGCCCACACACCCACCCTTCACGATGGAGGATGTCCAGCTGGGCAGGTGCAAACCTGGCATCCCAGACAGGGCACGGCATCCCAGACAGGGCGCTCAAGCTCTGCGCCATGGAGCTCTCCCCCATCCTCTACTCCATCTTCTGGGAATCCTATAGGAACAGCATCAATTCCCACCCTCTGGAAAACATCCACCATCATACCATTACCCAAGAAACCCTGTCCCTCTGAACCCAACCACTACCGACTGGACCCAATAGCCATGAAATGCATAGAAAAACTGATCCTGCGCACCATCCTACCAGCTGTCAGACCACAGCTGGACCCATATCAGTTTGCCTACAGGGCCAAACAGGGGACAGAGGATGCTGTGGCATGTCTCCTCTATTCCCTCCTCCAACATGTGGAATCACCCGGCAACTTCGCTTCGATTCTCATCATCGACTTCAGCTCCGCTTTCAGTACAATTCAACACCACCAGATGATCAAGAAACTCCACCACCTCAACATCCCTTCACTCCTCATCCACTGGGTCCACAACTTCCTTAGCAACAGGCCACAGGCTGTAAGAATAGGCAGAGTAATCAACCATCATCACCAACACCGGAGCCCCTCAGGCCTGTTTCCTCTGTCCCTTCCTTTACACCCTCTACACAAACGACTGCCTTAACCCCTTACCCATCGCCACATACTACAAATACTCTGATGACACTGCCACACTGGGACTATTTAATGACAATAACTCCATCACAGCCTATCAACACTCCATTTCTCATTTCACACAATGGTGCACTGACAACTACCTCCAACTGAGCATGGAGAAAACAACAGAACTGGCCATTAACACATCAAACACACCCCTCACTGGACTGAACCCCACCTCCATCCACAGTAGGGCAGTAGAACAGGTCAACAACTTCAAATATACGGGACTCACTTTAGACAGTAAACTCGGCTTTGATCAACACATCACTGATATCCATCCCAGCAGAGACTCCATGTCATCCCCAAGCTCAGAACATTTTCTGTTGCCTCCCACCTCCTGTTGTTACTTTACAAAAGCATAATCCAACCCTGCTGGTCTGTTCCCCCTGTTTACCATCATTACCGTGCTGACCATCTGCAACAAAAACAAACTTACCAGGATCGCACAATGCTGCCTCCAAAATCATCCACTCCCCTGCACCCAACCCCTCAGACATGAACGACAGAGCCATCACAATAGTGAATGACACCAATCACCCCCTCAATCCACATCTCACACTACTGCCATCAGGCTGTAGATACAGGAAATGTTGAAAAGCTCACTTTGGCCAAAGTTTTGTCCCTTCTGCCATAACAGCACTAAACAAACTGCCTTGCTGACCTACTATAGAGCCAGACTGTGTGTGTGATACATGTATATGTGCTGGGATACAGGCGGGGGAATGTGTTTATGTATCTGTATGTATATCTGTACGTTGCGGTGTGGTTATCTGTATGTTTCTGTGTATATAATAGCTGTGAAAACAAATTTCCTGTGCGACAATAAAGACTATATCTATCTACCTCGTGTTTTGGATCAATCACGAGACCTTTTTTCATATCATTATGTTTTATCTTAGCTTACAAAAGTCAGCAAAATCACAAATCCCACAGTGATTCATGTCCACAATGACTAAAGACTAAAGTGAAATAATATGTAAGGGATATGTAAGGTTTCTTTTTTTCTTTTAAACCAAATTAGCTTAAAAATAACCAGATTTGGGTTTTTTGTGTGTTTTCTGCTGCAAGACTTTAATTTGAACTTTTATAATATAGATGAAATTATGTTATGAAATAAATAAACAAATAAATAGTATAATGAGCCTTAAGGATATGTCTTCCTTTCCTCATGGAAAAATTCTGGTGGCTTGTTTTTTCTACAAAAATCAACACTGTTGGCATTAAAATTAAAATACTCCCATGACTTCAAATGATTTAAAAAAAAAAAAAAAGGGAGGATGCCACATTACAGTTGTCATCTTGCCAACATGGTGTGGTGTGTCACTTGCAGTCGGTGGTAACCTCAGTGTGGACAGTGTGTGACAGACATCTGCTGCCATAAATCACAAGCACAGTCACGGTACTGTCAAGTTTTGCCCAAAGCCCGAGAGACAGACACCGTCACCTGTGAGGGTGGAGAGAAGAGGGAGGTGAAAATGTGTGAGAGAGGAGGAGGAGGAGGAGGGGGAGACAAAAAGAGGCAGATGTGAATATATTCATGGGAAATGGATTACTAGACGCAGGAGAGAAAGATAATTGTTTGGAGTATTCATTCCAAGTCCCAGCTCAATTTCAAACCCTCCACTTAAGTGAGTGGTTATGAGTGTGTGTGAGTGTGTTTCAGTATGTGCGAGAGTGTGTGTTACAAGTGGTTTTGGAGTGTCATCAGTGAAGGGAGTCATCGCCTGTATTTAGCTTTAGCACTCCTCATTCAAATGCGCAGGCCAAACCTTTGAACACACACACACACACACACACACACAGTGGCAGTTAGATTTTATTGTTCTTCAGCTCTCGATTGTTAAATCATACATCACCTTTCTCTCGATAGAAGGCGGCACCACCGCTCACCCTTCTACACACTGTCATCATGTCACCCTCCTTTTTCTCCACATCGTTCCCACTCTCTGATCTTTCCTGTTATCCTCTGCTTTTGTTAACTCCTTCCTGTTTCTTTCCTCCACGCTTCCTCCTCCTTACTGCCTTAAACAAACAGTCACCCTCAACCACCTAAAGACACAGAGCGCGAGAGTGCAGAATATACGCTATTGTGAGCATGCACGGCTATCACTGCTGTGAATGAAGGTTATAAATGTATTGTTATTATAAAAAGTTGCTTTAAGTATATGTCTTCCTTTCCTCGTGGAACATTTTCTATAAAAATCTACGCTGTTGGCATCATAATGAAATGAACTTGCCATGTGACAATCATTAGATTGGATCAATCATCATTAGAAAGGATTAGGAACAAACATATAAAGTATAAAGGGCCAATGAAGAGGAACAGTGTTGGAGTAACACCAGCTTCCAAGTTAGATTATTTGGTCTGAGCTAGTACGGCTACATGATGAGACTAGACAGCATCAACCTGATTATTAAGATCGGAGCTGGTAGCTGCAGCAGGGGGAGTTGCGTCCTGCTGCTACCCAGCAGTTAAACTTCTGAAATGAAATATATTTGCATATTCATAGATTCTGGCATTTTCAATGAGGGAAAAGGAGTAGGAGCCATTTTAAGGTTTTTAAAGTGGTAATTCCACTTTTATTACACATTACTGTTCCAAGCTGAGTATTTATATATGTCTTAATACATGTCTGGAGGGGATCCTTAAACATATGTGATTAAATATATGTATCATATGTTGATACATATGAAATATCTACATAAATTCCACAAACACCAAAAGTACTTGGATATGTTTGTGTTTTACAACAGCACGCCACATTTGTGGTTTATAAAGCTGCTCTGTCCACTTTTCATTGTCCTGTGTTGCTGTAATATGGCATGAATGGTCATATTCTTGATTTTGAAACTGTTCTGTAAGCAGAGCCAAACCTCAAAAGAAGGCGTACTGTCAGCATGCACAGGCTGTGTAAATAAAGGTTTTGAATCCAGCTGAAGGAGGAGGGAGAAGGGTAGGGGTAAGTGTGTGCATGTGTGTGCGTGTGCATGTGTGTGTGTGTGTGTGTGTGTGGCTCTTGTGTGTTCTTCCTGATGGGGTTAAGTGCACTGGGAGTGTGATGTGGTGATGGAGGGAGGATGAGAGGGATAAAAGAAGAGGAGAGAGAAGAAAAAAAAACAAGAGAGAAGAGATCCATTAGCTAATGGATGTCTTCAGTCCTGTTTCATCAGACTTGGTATTATCATACACACACACACACTCATGTAGACACACAAGCCATCGGACTGGTATGTTTTGGGGAATTGTGAATGTGTGCAGTTGGCGCTCAGACAAATCAACTGCATTCCTTAACTCATCGAAATGAGGCCATAAATAGTCCCAAATTCAAGTCACATCAACTCTATGAAATAAAAAAGTGAATGTGTGTTCACACTTTTAGTACATGTGTATTTATATGTGTGTGCGTGTGTGTGTGTGTGTGTGTGTGTGTGTGTGCCATGAGACAGAAACTAATTGGTGTCAATAAGACATCTGTGGCTCCTCTTTGATTAAGCCTGCAGGCTAGGAATAGGAGAATAACACCTCACACACACACACTCATTTTCTGTTTCCCACACACAAACACACACAAACACACACACACACACACACACACACACACACACACACACACACACACACACACACACACACACGCACACGCACACGTGCACACACACATTGCCTGCAGTCATGCTGATAGCTAACTTCAGGCAGGACCCATCTGTCTCATTACAGAAACTGGTCTCACCAGAGAATTTGTATTGTTTATGATCACACACACACACACACACACACACACACACACACACACACACACACACACACACACAATGTACTTCTCTATGTTTATGACCACATCGTTGGCAGTGCTGGTAGCCTTGCTCAATATCAGAGCTGCTGGAGACAGAAACAGCTTGATGTGACAGAGGAATGGAGAAGAAATAAAAAAGAAAAAGATTTAAATAATGAAACAAATATACCCACTGAGTGAACACTCTCCTCCATCTGAGTTTTTACAACACATTGTGTAACGGCTTGATCCAGAAGGACCTCTCTGACTGTATGATTTTACTGGAAAGTGAAGAATGAGTTCATTGTTTTGTGATGAGTCATATTTTTGTGATCACATTTGAATCTTATATCACTATAAATTTACTTTTCTGGATTTGTGAAGCACTTTGAACTGCACTAATCTGTATGAGAGGGTTGATGAAAGGTGAACAAATCAAGTTTGATGGATTGAAACTATCAATAAATGGCTGCTGACTGCAGATTTGTCACTTTACTTATTCAGGGTGCAAAGTACAGTTTTTTTTTAACATGCACGGTTCAATACTGAGTCCACATCTTCAAAACTCTTCATACAGTCAACTTTACCCACAGACTGCTGGGCACAGCTGTTCATTTCACACACAAAAGCAAATCCTTCCAGCAGACACTAACATTTGATTTCAATTGACAACAACTCATGTGTCAATCACAACACACTGAGATAAAAAACACTAACAGGCAACACATGATGCATCTCTTTATGGCAGTCGTTGAAGTAGTAAATTACTTTTTTATTGTTTATATGTTGTTGTTTTTTTAAATTTGATAGCGTAAGAAATGTGTACCTTTAACTACAAAATACAGTAAGATTTGTACCTGAATGAACTACAGTGTGTTCTACAGGAATGAGTCAGAAATGCAGCAGGAGAGGTTTCAGTGGGCTTTATTTTTGACACATTTTCTTGTTTTTTTTTTTTTTTTGTGGGGGGTTGGTTGAATATAGATGCATTTCAATGTGGTTATGATTTGTGGCAAACTGCTGTCCATATGAATACATATTGATCTTTGAACATAAACTGAAGCCTTTTGAAGTGAGTATGTAAGCTTTTGCAAACTGGGCTGCAGATCCACAGAGCTCTGCTGGTTGTTTATGAGAACATTTGAAGGCTGTAGTCATTGAATGCTTCTTGTGTGAAAGCAATACAAATGTTGTCACAGTTTGGCTGATAATTGTTGCTGTTGTGTTCACTATGTAAAGGAGCTTTGAAGATGTGGACTCAGTATTGAACCATGCATGTAACCAATCATTAAAAAAACTGTAAAAATCACTTTGCAGAGACTTGAATCATGTTTGAGATAATGGTAGATAATCCATCAGGGTGAACATTTAGTCAGCTTGATATTTTGTTGAAATTGTGCTTTGGCTGCTGTGTGGGAAGCTCGAACACTTAAACTAAATTATAGTTTTGCTTTTACAGATGGTCACTGTGTAAGATTAAGCTATTATAGAGTGTCACATTCTTGTAGTAACTTGGCTGAAAGACATGGCAGACTACACACCGGGGCCCTGACCAATCAAAGCTTGACTTTTTGTGACATTCGTAGGTAATCAGTAAGGTGTCAGAGGCCGACTTCACCGTTCCACCTGGCAGCACCGGCACCAAATGTTTATGTATGTAATCACAGTTTTATGAATGAAAGTGAAGCAGGAACGATCCGTCATCACTCAGCGGTGAAAGTGTGCGCCGTCTTTTTCCTTTCCCCGGTTGGCAGAAAAAGGGTGAGTGTGTGAGCAGCATACATACAGTTTGTGTGCAGAAGGTGATGTCGCACCCACAGCTGTGATTAATTTGGTATAATGTTCCTCACCTGAGGGTGTGTAAAACATTCACTTTGCCCCGTGGTGGTGCACAGAAGAGCGCTCTGTGCTCTTATAGGTTGACGTCACAAAACAGAAATTGTTGTATAGACTCTGCGAAAGAAGTTATGACGTGCTCGTTTTTTTTTTTTGTCAGGGCCTTGTGAGCAAAGTTTTTAGCTGCCTTTTTGTCTTCCTGGTTTGACTTCCAGGTTAGAAAGGTTAGAAAGCCAAAAGACAACACGTTTTCACAGAGAAGAAAGAACTTTAATTAAATATAGTGAGAGTCCAAAAGTTATTTTACACTTCAAAGTTCAAAATAATAAAAAAAAAAATCAACATTATCATCTTTACAGTAGTTTCCTCTGTTCTCTTCACCTCCACACTGATACTGCCAATAATGTGTGTATGAATGATGACCACCGTGCTTCATAAGCCTGAACACAGACAAGCCGTTATAAATGTCGTTACTGTCGTGGGACAAGTGCTTCAGATTCCTTTAACAAAACCCTCTATTTACTCCCTCCTGTACAGGTATTTATATATGTACTATAAAAAAAAAACATCCCTCAGCTTTAACACATTACATTTATCTTTCAGAGGAAAAATGATGACACACACGCTCAGACACACACACTCTCACAAACAGAAGTGGTCTCCAGACCCATATTTGAGATAAAATAAATAGGTGGCTCATTTTTTTTTTAAAGGAAATGTGAGGGGAAGCAAGAAGGAGGGCAAACATACAGAGTATTAATAGCACAATCAAAACAAGGTGGGAGAGGGAAATGAATGGAGGAAGGGAGCAGAGAGAGAGAGAGAGAGAGAGAGAGAGAGAGAGAGAGAGAGAGAAGACAGAAAACCTGACTGGAGCAGGAGAAGAAGTGGCTGCAGAAGGAAAAGGACAGCGAAAGAGGAGAGACTTTTCCTTCCATCTCTCTCAGCCGGCTGTTTCATGTTTAGCACGAGGGCTGAGGAATATCTTCATTAGGCAACTCTGTTCCATCTTAAAATCCATCACATGGAAGACAAACACAGATAATCATAATGACATATTTATAAACTCTACACCTATATAATGCAACAAAATGATGCTAATTTGAACAACAATGATATGAACAACGCTGATAAAATCAAGACAAAATGGAAAACATCCCCCTGCTTTGTTACAAATGATTAAAAAAAAAAATACACCATGGCTTATTTAAGTTTGATTGAAATTAGCAGTGGAAGTATGGCTTTTAATAAACAGACACTATAATACAAAAACAAAGACGCCTTAATAACATTAAAATTGTTAGACGTGAAGACAAAGCAAATGAGGAGCATCTTAAGGGATGTGAGTTTGCAGGGTTTCTTTCAGGGTTTTCCTAAAATCGCAACAGTTTTTTTAATTTTTTAAAAAGTTTTTTTGCCTTTTTGTCACTGATCTTTAATCTCTAATTAATTTCTGATTACTGCTTTAGTGCTGACTTCCATCTGAGTGGGTTGCTTTCACTTATTTCATGTAAACTTAAAAATTGCAGGAATTGCAGTAATTTCTTCCCTTTTTTCCGAGCAGTACGCCCACATGGGATTATCAGCACAGTTCATGTGATGCAAGTTACGTTTTCTGTCCGGTTAAGTATCCACATTCACTCAGTTTCTATTCATGGGCAATGTAATCAAAAAAAACTAAACAAAAGATGAAGATGTATTTGTGAACACGATGTAAAAACGATGCTTTTATAAAGCACATGGCATTCTTACTGTATCTGACTGTGTGTGACAAGACGTGTTGAACAGCATAGAAGACTGCGTAGGCATTCATGTCTCAAATACGGGCTTTGGCAAAATTAACATGATCATAAATGAATTAAGACTGTTGAATCACACACCACACACTCAGACTGCAGGGCTGAGGGAGCAGTGACTTATACATCAAACCACCAGCTGCTTTTCTCATCCTCGCACGCCCTGCGCCTTTAAGACACACCGCTGGCTAATTTTCCTGTGCTGCAAACAATGTCTTCGTCTTTACATCTTAAGTCAACAAGTAAAAAAATGGGACACAAATATGGTGAAATACTGCGATCGCATCATATTTGCACTGTCAAAATAGTCTCAGTGACAGATGTTTCCACAAAATTTCAAAAAGTAGGATTTTAAGACTCAGTCGAAGATGTAGCGACTTGACATTCTTTGCAGCGCATTTAAGACACACCATTGGTTAATTTTCCTCACTCAAGTTGTCGATCAAACCAGATCAGTGGGCAGGTAACAAAAGAAACACAATCTGATTGGCTGATCACAGTAAAAATATTTAGAACACAGCAAACCAAAAAAACAAACAAAACAAAACAAGTAAGGATTCATCTAAACTCCAGAAAGAAAATCCCAAACACAAGAAAATCAAAATGGCAGCAGTCTTTAAGACATGTTCTCCCTCTTTTAGAGGTCGCTGTGGCCGTGTCCGACTTTAAAACAGGTCATGAACGAATTCAGTGGCAGAGTTGTTGGGTCAAATCCTGAAGCAGCTGTTGGCCCCCAGTAATCACACACTCCCCTGTGGGGAAGGAGCTGCACTCATTTATGGCCTTTTTACGGTCTCTGATTTTATGAATGACTCTATCTATCGTCAAACCATTCCTGAATTAGCACTGCAATTAGACACTTTTGAATATCATGAAATAACTTCCCTCTGTGCACCTTCTACTGGCTGAAAACTTCTAGAAAATGCAGCACAAGGGAGCAGCAGTGCAGACGTATATGAAGCAAGCTCAAAGTAAACACTGGGATTTGTTCAATGGCTAAAACTGCAGTATCAGTCGCAGGGAGTAAGCGTCTGAATCCTTCGGCTGATCGATAAAACGCAGAGGAAGAGCTCTCAGTATTTGTGCTGAAAGAGTAAGGGCGGTATGGATTTGGCAAAGAGAAGCGAAAGTGTGTGTGTGTCTGGTTTGGCTTGTCTGTGTCGGCTGGATTTGACCCTGTGTGAATCCCGCATCATTGCTTTTACTCATCATCGTCAGGTGTTCTTCACATTATATTCCTTCATTTAATGACCAAACTTCATAAATAGAAAATCCCTCATGTAAGATATAGTTAGAAGATGATTATCACACGTTAATTGTTGCACGAAAAGAAAAAAAAACAAATCAACAATCACTCGAGGGAGGAAGTGGATTCTCTCCTAAATAAATACACTTCCTGTGTCTGTGGAGAGTCATAATGTAGGCGTGGCCGTTCTCCTATAAAAGCATCAAGGTGTACAAAGTCTAAACAACTTATTTCCTTGCAAACAGTTTTTTTTTTTTTTTGTTCTTCATTTGTTTTCTTGCAGTTGTTCTTGTGTTAGAAAGGGCCTGAGTTGGGTTTGTTCCTTCAGATCGGGACAGCTGCTTCCGTCCCTGACCGGAGTCTGACTCGCACCGAAATCCTCCGCCAGGATCGGTGTGAGTGTGCTTGGTTCATCTCGCACGCAGTCACACACACACACACACACTCACACACACACGCGCGCGCATGCACTCGCACCTTTACATGGGTGGGACAATCATTCCTGGGATTGCTGTCGGGTGGAGAAAGAAAGAGGGAAACAGAGGGAGAAGAGAGGGGAGAAAAAAAAAAAAGAGAAAAAATTTTAACACCAAGCCAAAATAGCCAAAATATTTTCATCGTCGTAAAAAATTCCCCCGTAAATACATCAATATGTTTTCCCATCTGTGCAGCTGTGTGACTGCAGCGACATTTAAAACATCAATAGATGAATAAATCAGTAGAATCAAGCGGGGACACATCATGTAAGTTGGCTCTTTGCGATGCCGCACACACACACACACACACACACACACACACACACAAACACACACTTTATTCTGCGTGTGAACAGTTGGCGTATTTTACTGTATGTTTGTGTGTGCGCCTGACAGATTGCATCATGGCGTGTGTGTTGTATTTAAACCCGAGGGATGGGTGTCAACATGTGAGAAGAAGGGCCCAGCCCAAAATGACACACACGCACACACAACTGCACACACAACTGCACACACAACTGCACACACGGCAGACTGGAGAAAGGAATTAAAAACTGGTTTTATATTTCATGAGAAGTGAAAACTGTAAAGAGAAAAGAATTCATTTTTAGTACCCGGCTTGACAAAACTCAGCTATTGTTTCAGTCGAGCCTCCGGTTTTTTCTCTTTTCCTTCACGAGCGTGCACACACACACACACACACACACACACACACACACACACACACACCGCAGGGCAGGTATACTGACAGTATAAACTGTCAAGAGAGTCGAACAGCTGTCATTGTTGATCGCTCCCTAGTAAGCTGCCAGTGTGTGATCACCGAGTGTGTGTGACAGAGGAAAGTGTGTGTGTGTAGCTGCAAGTGGGGTGGGTATTTCAGCTATGCTTTGAGGCTAAGCTTTGAGTTCCCACACCCCCGCACATGCTGTCTCTGCACACGCACACACACACACACACAAAGAAATGCAAGCGCAAATGCACGCACAGCTAAACAAAGCCAGAGATGTTGAGAAATAAATTCTCTCTGCCAAATGTCTTTTTTTTGGAGGGTCTTTCTAAATATCTAACTTCCTGTCTTTTTTCCCAGCCAATAGGAAGACAGGGGGGGGGGGGGGGGGTTACCAAGCAACAGAATGGCTTGATCTGTGCTGTGAGACAGGAAGATGGACGGAAACTTTAGGAGGAAGAGGATGGGGAGGTGATGATGAGACAGGAAGATGGAGAGAGAGAAAAAAAGAGATAGACAAGGAAAGTATGACATCAAATAAAAAGTCGGGGTGAAAAAGCAGGAAAGTGGTTAAGAATGAAAAAGATACAAAACTAGGAAGTCATTCATCACAGTATTAGTTAGTCGACAGGACTGAAAGAAGAGAGAGCTGAGGAACATACTTCAGGTGAAGGCCAGGCCTTGTAGAGAGCTGGCTGTTGAGTACTTGCTAGAGTCCACAAATGTTTGATCTGAGAGAGAGGCAGAGAGACAGGCAGGGAAGAGAGTGATAGGGACAGAGAAATGACAAAGGGAAGGGAAGGGAAGGGTGAAAGGTCAGAGGAATAAGAGGAGGGAAGGGTTAAAAGTGAAGAGGAAAAGGCAGGAGAGAGGAGAGAGACAGTGAATAACTGTTAATTCCAAAGATGAAGTAGTACAAAAAAGCAGACTTGAATCAAATGATTGAGACTGTCCTCATCAGAGAAATTGTTCATTTTAAAAATGCTTAAAACAGGGCGCCTCAGTAGCCTGCTAAGACGCATACAACATGGCTGCAGCATGCACGGTGCGGTTGCAGCTGCGGATCTTTGTTGCATCTCATGGCTCTCTTTCTACCCATGTTTCCTGTGTCAAATATGGTTAAGAAATAATCTTTAAAATGTTTAAAATCACCTATGTTCACATTTTCCTGACACACAACCAACTGCAGTCATGTGAGTAATACTTGCCTGTTTAAACCTGTCTTTACAAGTAGCAAGTATGGATGTAGCATGATGCTAGGCTAACGGAGGAGGTCGGGGCGCACGACTGGGCGTACAAGGTGCATGACCTTTGACAATGAAGACGGCTTTCTGTGCCGTGCCTTCTACCACAATCAAAATTGGTTTTAGTTGGCGAAATTTGAAACTGTAAACACAGATGTGACAGAGAAAACGCTGATGTCAGTCAGTTTTGGGTCTTTTTGGAAGGCTGAATGAGGACTTGTTTAATTGTATTTGCCTTTGTTTTTTATTATCACCACATTCTTGGGCTTGCTCGCATCAGGACGAATCAGATATTCTCATCTGTGTCATCACTGATGGTGAATTCCATGAGCAGAGCATCTGTTATGTTTCACTATGATGTGAAACATAACAGAGACTCCAGCGAGTCAGCGAGTTAGTTTCAAGAATTCACCAGAGAAGCAAAAACCCTCCTGAAATCATCTCCTGGGGAAGTCCTCCCTTCTAAGCATCTTCTAAATGACTGGCTGCTGCCATGGTAATTACCTTGGAGCCCGTTGCCGTTGGCACTGGTACAGGAGGGTGGAGGAGAAGAGGAGGGCCTGACCACTGGAGCGAAGGCGGACTTCTGCTTAACGGCCGCCGACACCATGTTGGCCGGAGAGAAGGAGAAGACGCCAGAAGAGGAGGAGCAGTTGGAGGGGAGAGAGGTGGAGGAGGCCATAGTGGGACTGGATGGGACAACTGGAGGTGGTGGTGGGAGAGAGGAGAGGAGAGGAGTAAGGAGAGAGAAAGAGGGAAGGAGCGAGGTGGGATGAGGAAGAAAAGGGCGGATTTGGGATGAAGGGTGAGAATAAAGGAAAGAGTTGGTTACTTCAGTGAACATGATTTTCCAATTTATTGTTTCATCAATTAGAAAATCATCCACATTATGTGAGTAATGATATGCAATACATTTTTAAGATGGCTTGAAAACTGTCTTGAAATTGGCTTTTTGAGAACGATGTGGCCAAAAGTATGTGGACATATTTTCTTTTGGTCTGTCTTTCATGGTTTAGGCTCGGCCTCTTGGTACCAGTTGAAGGAAATCTTAACACAGTGATATTTAAGACAATAATTTGCTTCCAACATTGTGGCAACAGTTTTAGAGGATCATTTCCTGTTTCAAGATGACAATCCCCCCCCCCACACACAAAGTTTTCAGACTTTGGTGTGGAAGAATTTGACTGAGCTCAAATGCTCACGCTCTTGTGGTCAAATCCAGAGCAAATCCCTGCAACTAGGTTCCAAAATCTTTTTGAAAGTCGTCCCAGGACAGCACAGGCTGTTATAGCAGCATGCGGTATGAATGGTTTCGCAACGAGATGATACATATTAGTAATGTCAACATACATTTCGTCATGCAAAGTACAAAAAAATACAAGAAGTCGCACATGAAGGTTCCACTAAAGTGAAATCATCTCAAGTCAAATGTTCACATCTTCATTTTCCTTTATCATCATGCAGTCAGACAAACAAAATCTCACATCTCTCTGTATCTCTCTTTCACACTCTCCCCCTTATCCCCCACTTGGTTTCTGCTAAATGGAAAAGGGATGCAATTAACCAACATATAGAGGAGAGGTGTGGCTGTCAGATGAAAGGCAGCGAGGGAAGGAGGGAGGAGATGGACGAAGACAAAATGGACTTGTGAGCTGTGAGTTGTGGTGATTGTTTTTGAAGACACAGAGACAGAAAGCCCCATGAGGGAATCTCCACACATGAGATCTGAGACTTTAACTTTCTGTCTACAGACACGTGGATGTGGTTGAGTATGCGTTTGCATGTACACGCCATTGTTTTTATCTGTGAGCGTGCAGGTATGTATATGTGTGTATATGTGGTGTGTATTTACAGAATTATATACGTGTATGCAGCGTGGAGTGGTGGTAGTTTATGGACTCACTAGCATAAGGCGAGTTGGCTGCAGAGCCGTTCAAGAAAGTGGGCGAGCCTCCCAGGTTGGTCATGCCGGCGTTGTTTGCGTAGCCGTTCATGGTGCTGGTGACTGAGGTGTAACTGGTCTGCTGTGGTGTGGAGCTGGGCACGTAACCGTGAGGAGACACGCTACTGCTGCTGCGCACGAAACCTGCGGGAAATGCGGTTGGAGAAGAAGAGGAGCATGTGGTGATTGGACAGTTGGTCAAAGTGATGTGTAGCTCTGCGCTGATTAAGGTTGGAAATTTGTATCAAACATGTTCAGAAAACTGACTACTTCTCCTGTTTATAGAGGTAAAAGTGTACAGATAATAAAATCACTGATGATTGGAAGCATATGCGGTGGCCAATAAAGGAGTAAATAACTCAACTTTATTATTGTTTTTATAAGCTTTATTATGTTTTTAAGCAACATGCTGCAAAGTTCCATGTTTACAGAGATTTCAGAATTGCTGCAAGACTTTCTTATAGTCCTCCTCCACTCAAAAATGTCTCTTTCTTCTTGTTCCTATAGTTGGATGTTTAAACTTCACTGTGCAGACTGACGTACGTGCAGAGTTTGACACAAAAAGACTGTTTTTACATTCATCTGCTGAAAGTGAAAAGTTTCTCTGTGCTCAGTGAAAATCTGATTTTAAAGGGCGGGCCTACGAGCAGGACTTTTCAGTGAAATAGGAGACATCTTGTGTCCAGCAGTTAAACTTTTGAAATGAACAATATTTGCACATTTATTGATTCTGGATTTTTTTTAATGAGGGAGAAGGAGTAGATGCCATTTTATGGGTTTTAATGTGGTAATTATATTTTTTTCTTGAAAAAACCATATTAAACACACATTATTGTTCCAAGCAGAATTTTCTTGTATGTCTTAATATTGTCTGGAGGGGATCTTTAAGCATTAGACAAAATTGCCTCAGAACAAAGCAGTTTAGCTGGCTCTTTGAGAGAAATATTACACAATCTAACACCTGTTTACTCAACAACACTTCCATATTCACGCACTTTCTGTAAATATAACTCACTTTCTTTATGATACTGTGCTTGAGCAACCTATATTACTGTACGTATACTCACGTATATGTCATGCAACAATAAGAAAAACTGTACTTTTTTTCTTTCAGGAAGAAATTAAAGATATTTTGTGTTTCCAGATCAGAGACGTTAATGTGTATTATTTACAAAGTCTTACCCTGGTTGGCCTGTAAGGGCTCGGAGACGTTGACGGACAGCTGCCCGGTGAAGGAGTTGACCCCCATCATGCCGGTGTGGGTGGAGCCAGACAGCTGGGTGTGTCCTCGTGGAACGCTGTAGAGAGCTTCTGCGATGTCCGCCGCACGCTTCAGGATGATCTCCTACGGGAAGCAGAAATCACTTAACAATAATCACCATAAATACAACAGATAAAGAAATGCTTTCAGGCCTTTTCCTCTTTCCAGGTAGATATTTGCATGTGTGTGTTTGTTCCTTACCTGGTTATTATGGGGCAAACCGTAGAGGGCTTCTACCAGGTCGGCTGCTCGCTTCAAAATAACCTCCTGAGAGAAACAGAGAGAAAGTAGAAAACATGTACAGTTATGTAGGCAGCCCCACAATTGCACACATAAAAGTTCTTTTTTTTAAAAAAAAAACACATGTGCTATCCCTCCCTCCCCTCTTTCATTCCCCCACCGTCAACCATCATCCATTTCACCATCTATTCATGATAAACAAATTGCTCTTTACTGCTTTTAAAGGCAGATTATCTGCTATCAAGTCAAGTGCTTTTATGCATCTAAATGACATCCTAAAGTGACAGGTGTTTAAAATATACTCTAAAGTAAATCTTAAGTGTAGGATCTTCTGCTGTGCATTGCTGCTCAAATCAGACCGCATTGATTTGCTGTTAACAGTTCTGTGGCTCTGTTGGAGTTACAGTCCAGACAGTCCTTCAAACGGCAACATTTCTCATTTACTTTCCTGTATTGCATATTATTTTAGTCTAAAATCTCTTGCGATGGAAGTTGGTTTAAGTTAATCCTGAAGTTTCTATGTCCTCTTCATCCTCCTTTTCTTTATCTCTCTCTTTCCTCCACACTCTTCCTCCTCCTCGTCCATTTTCACCTTTTTTCTCCACCACTCCCTTCTTCACGCTTTGACTCCACATTGGGAATTGTCTTTCTTAGCTTCCCCACCCACTAACCCCCTTTACAATTTTCTCTTTTTCTCGGCCTCTTTATTGTTTCTCCTCTCTTGTTATACCCAACCGCCCCTCTCTGCCTCTCCCTCTCTCTCGACTCCCACCCCGGGGTCTAAGGTGTCTTGTTTAACAGTTAATGTGTTGTCGTTTCCACAGCGTGAGGCCGCCCGGCGACAGAGAGAAAATTACTCTGTGCTTCACAGTATTAACCTGCGCTGTGTGACACATACTAACACACACACACTTATGGTTGGCTCCATGTGTGCTCTCCTGTGTGTTTGTGCGTGGTGGAACATATTGCCTCTCCATCAGTGTGTGTGTGTGTGTGTGTGTGAGGATATGAGAGGTCACAGAGCCAGTCAGCAGTTTCAGTGTGCCTGCCCATGGTGCTAAATTCAATCTTTTACACATTATTATGGCCAAGCTGGCTCTCTGTTAACCTCTCATTATTAGACTGGCGAACAGAGCAGCTCACACACACACACACACACACACACACACAGATACACACATACACACACTCACAGAAACCTGATCCTGAATGTTCGAGCGGTTCCAGTAAGGCAGTAGCTGATAAACGGGAAGGAAAGATGATCCTCTGGTAACATCATCATTATCAGGTCTGCAGACTTCTGCCGCTACATCAGTCAAAGCTACTGACTGCAGGGATCGATGCACTTTGAATAGTTTGCCTGTTCACGTCTTATCATCATATTTAGACACCCCTGCAACTCAAATCGCCTAATTAATCTCTCCCAGGTTGCATCTGTAAATAAGAAAGCATTGTTTGTCAGATTACCTCTCCCTTAATACAGATTAAAAATGCTTCCAGCTGCATTGTGTTGATATGAATGTGACTGAAGGATCTTGTTGGTGTCATTTATGTCTCAAAACTGATTAAAAAGTCCAAAATAATCCGGCTTTGACATCCTCAGGGCCTAAACGTGTGTCAGTAGGACAGCCTGCAGCAACACTGAAAAAAGATCTAACTACGGCGCCAAAGTTGTTTTCCTGTGAAATTTGGGACTAAATGTATCTTTCAGACATCAATTCTGTTGAACTCAGTTGCATTTTCACAGTACCATGAAATGGATTTGATGATTTTCAGGTTTTCAGGTTGTAAGACATCTAAACATATACTGTAGCTTAACACTGGGCCTGTCTAAGTGTCTGTCTAAATTACATACAACTGCATTTAAATGACTATATTTCAAAGCCAAGCTGGTCGATTTACACGTTAAAATATAATCAGTGATATGCTGGTGAAAAAGTTCACTTTTCAACCAAACTTAGATGTCGAAATGTTAATTGACATGCAACTCATTAATTCAGCGCACACCGCGCCGTGTGCTGCTGCATTTAGCCGTCTATCAAATGATTTCTGGGTTTACAGTAGATGAATACGATGAATTATGACGGAAACCGACTCTGAAATGCTTATTTTTAAATCTCAGATTCCTGCCATTTTCTTTGATTCCCGTAATTGCTGCTATAAAGCCAGATGTTAAAGCTTTAATCTCTAATGTTTGCCTTGATTCATGTGATCGTCAAATATTTATGGACTGCACGCCTGACATGTACCTGTCTGTCATTTCATTTGCGTGTCTTCTCGTTTTTTAAAAAACACCTGTTTCAATCTCAACAAAGCGATCTGATTGAATGAAAGATTCAAGTCCTTGATTAAATTTATTTAAATCATCATTACTTTTCTAACCTTTAGTGTAATCTATTCTTGCCTGTTTATAGGATAGTTGTATTCAGGTAAATACGCAGACAGGTTGACTGACAGGCAAACAGAAGCAGAGGATGAGTGAAAGAAAAGACAGATCTGTTGGCAGCGAGAAAGAATAACAGGAGGTGTCTGTGTGCTTTTACTGTCTGAGTTATGACCCGCACTAATGTGATAACCATACATTACACACACTCACATGTTCTATGCATTAGGACCAAGAAACGCTGAGCTGAGCATCCATGGGGGTCAGATGTGTGTGTAACGTGCGTGTGCCAGGCCAGCACAGACATGACACACATATGACTTATTCCTCCCTAATGCCCGTACATTAGCCGCTTGATCCGCTTCTAATGTCCCATTAGGGATGCCGTACATGCAGGGTCACACCTTGCACAGAGATGATGTCATACTTTACATGTGGGCTCCAGAGGGATGTGGTGAAAAATCACACACACCAGTATTGACATGCGTGCGCACACACACACGTATCCTCTGGGGAACATCTTCTCTCACTCAGTGAGATAGTGTTAGGACGTGCGGTTTCAGATTACATCTCTTCTCAGCAGGGCTGAGATGATGCGAGCATCGACACACGAGTGAATGACAGATATATGTTCAGTAGAGAGAGAGAGAGAGAGAGAGAGAGAGAGAAAGTTTCATGTCTTTATGTTCATGCATCACCGGGATTACTCATATTGGTGATGCTGATGACATGACCTCAGTACAATGCATGATATCATCAAAATGAGTCGCACAGCCGTGTCAGCTGAGTGAGTCACAGAGGAAATCGCACAGTATAACGGGGGTGACACACACTGGTCAACCTTTCCAACCTGAACTCCTTCACTGGGAAACACTGAAATCTCGAACCCCAAAACTCAACTACAGACATTTCTGCATTGCTTTTGGATGCTGTCACTTAAATTCTATCAGATGCAGCACAATTGCTATAAAGTCAATGGGCAGATGCGAGTGGGCAAGAATTATACTGTATAATAACACACAGTATAACTTGAATACATTTAACTTTATTTTACAGTCACACTAATATGCTATTGTGTGTCTCTTTTCTAGCGAGCACAGAAGCATGTTCCCATGATCTGGGTTCAGGTCGGATGCTCGTCCTTAAAACTTTCATGGAAGAGTGCAATTTGTGCGATGACATCAGCTTTTATTCATTACGTGTTAGAAAATAATCCAAAACCCATGAGAACCATTATTGTCTTTTAGTGCTGTTTTTTTCTTCCACCAGTTTCCTGCTGCAGTGAGGAGGATACAACAACCCAAGAGTGGTGATTGATTTCTTTGTGCATCCAGAGAGGCATTTCTGCTTCTTACTCGCTTATTAACTGGCAGATTGCCCACACAGTTGATCAGAGTATAAAAACTGTTTCATGGCAAAATTACGTTCTTGATTATCAAACATTTTCAGTTCTGCGATTCTTAAACTCAGAACAAAGATGGCCTGCATGAAAAAAACAGAGTATTTGCAGCATTCCTATTAGTTGTGGCTATACTGAGAAGCTGCAGGTCTGACATTGTGTAACTGGGACATAAAACAGCTGGAGTCCTCAGTCCACCCATGCTATGATTAAAAACAATACGCAAACAAACAAAAAAAGTCACGGGCTGTTCTGTGTGACTTCAAAGTGTTCCCCAATAGTGTTAAACAGGACAGTGAAAACACAGTCTATGTATCTTCAGGCTTCACTGTGTGTGTATGTGTTTCACTGTATATAGCAGCTATAAGCGCACATATGGATGGATGCTGAAGAGATCACTGTGACACAAACTGGCAGCTGAACACTGGTGTGTGTGTGTGTGTGTGTGTGCGTGTGTGTGTGTGTGTGTGTGTGTGTGGCCAGCAAAATCCCCTGAATGTTCACTGAACAATTATAGAATCGGCTGTCCACTCGTAATCCTCTCATACACCCCACTGCCCCGTCTGTCTGTCTGTCTGCCTTCTTTATAGTGCTGGCAACAAACTCTTATAACTTCAATAAAAGGGCCGATCGATACTCGCGACGAGCAGACGTGTGTGTGTGTGTGTGTGTGTGGCGCCAACCAAAACACCCACTATATTCCATCACCCACCTACTCATATCAACTCACACACACAGCTGGGTTTCCATCACTTCAGAGGACATTACATTGACTTACCCTAACCTCACCTTAACCTTAACGTCTTTACCCTAAAATGTAATGATTTACATTAGGGGGACTCGCTTTATGTCTAGTTGAAGGAGGAGGACTTGTTTTGTCCCCAAAAGGGAGGCGAGTCCCCACAATGTGACTATAAACCGATATATGTCGCCACAACATTTAAGTGCGCACACATACTATAACCTCCTCACATACCGCAAACACAAAAACAAAAAAATATACTCACATTGCTCCCACATGCATCCAGCATCCAAATAAGATAAGATATAAGACAAATACATGTACAGTCTCTCTCTCTCACACACACACACGCACTCACACACAGCGACTGCTGGTGGGCAGCAGTAATAAAGTCTCAATCGACCACTAGGCAGCACCATGATAAATTACCCAGCGCTGCACACAAGTACAGCACATACACACTCGTACACATACACAGAAGCAGATACGAACGTCTAAGAGGAACCTTGTTCTAAACATAGGGCAGTTTGCAGCAAAATGAAGGTAGAGCAGTCACATGTTCCACTCGGGGTCATGCGTTTAGAGAAGGTCTCAATTTAAACGCTGTTTGTCCTCAGGATGGGAGATTTGAGCTTCTTCAGACGTCAAACTGTTTTCTTGTGCTCTGTGAACTAAAAAAAAAAGTGAAGCGCCCCTCATGAAGGAAAAACTCTGGAAGTTACCGCACATTTCACTGTGATTAATCTCATCCATTGGTTGGATCTGATACCTAATCAATGCATCCAACTACTCTGGTTGCATTGACGGTTCTCATTGTAGCTTTGCCTGGAAATATCTTGTGTGACATCATGTTGCTTATAATAGGCTTGACCAGTTATCCACGGGGATAAGGAAAATACATTAGGCCTTAGAAAAGTGCTTTATTGTGGATTGGGGTCAGTAGTGATATCAATATTTGGTTCTTAAGGTATTTATGGACCAATTTAATTCAAGTAATGTGCTCATTTGTTTTATTCCTCCTGACAGGTATAAGCCACGAAAGAAAAAGTGTTGGCGAATGCTCAGATGAAGCAAGATTTTTCATTTTTCCCTCTTTAAGTTTGCCACTTTTAAAATGTTAATTGCACTCTTCTGTGCAGTATTTTGGCTTTACAGTAACAACCACAACATACAGAGATGGAGAATTTAAAAAAGGGGAGAATAAACCAAGAATTATTACTAACTTGTTAAGTAGCAACCACATCATTTTCCATGCTGCTTCATGGGAACTGACAGCTCAAAATGCAGGTCTGACCAATTTAATTGCAAGAATCAAATTACCCGCTGTATAAATAAATCTAACAAGAAGTGTGGAGAGGAAGTAAGCTTTATTTCCCCTTTACATTTCAGCAGAAATCTACGGCAGAAAAGGTGGATGCATTACATATTCTGTTTTAACAAGGTCATGCTCTGTAATTCTCTCACAAATTATGCAGTGAGTGTGTTTGTCTGCGTGCACATCAGTGGCTGTTTATGTGTGCCGAAAGTGAGCCAGTCATTTCCCTGCACTGACTCAGCCCTTACCAGAAGGTAGAACTAACATCACTTCTGGTACCTCACACTTCAGCTTACTAACATCACTTCCTGTACTCACTTCATTCCTGGAAATGTGTACAAATTGGGCTGCAGTCTTCCAATTAGTCTTTCAAATAAACATTAATTAACATTTGAACATTTGCCTGTATGTTAACACCCTGACTATTTTGATTTTTTAGATGCAAAAATGTACTGAATTGGTACTCCTCAGTAGCACTGTTGGCAAAAATCTACATGTTACTAGGCATATCTATCCATATCACTTGGTTAAGGTTAGGGAAAGGTTGTAATTACAGTTAATACAAAAGCAAACGTTAACTACAAGACCATCCATCACCCCCACCTTCACGCACTTACTTTCTGTTTCACTACAGGCAAACTACTTCCTGTATTGGCACTGAATGCTGGCAATGGACTTCTACCTACTTTTAAACCAAATACAGGTTTTAGTTATGTCTAAATGTGACTCCCATTGTCTCATGTTAGCAAGCGAAGGTTAAAATATTGTATAATATATAATATTTAGCACAGGCGCATCCCTCCACTGGACATAACATCCGACCCTGCCCCACTGATCCTAACCGGGGATTAGTCGCCACAGTGGGCGAATACGTGTGCGCGACTGGAGGCGAGATCTAACAATAATAGGTCTCTTTCACAACAGACATTTTGACTTGTCACTGGTAAGAAAAGCACAGCTGTTACTGATAACATTAACGATGGCGATAACGATCTATTCAAGTGTCCCAGTAAACCATGGCAGTGTGACTGTGAGCCAGCATGCACAACACCAGGACCCTGAAACTGAAGAAGTTAAATGGAATTCAGCCATCATTAGTTTGAAGTGAAAAAGTCCTCTGACCTCATTATTGTCTGAGGTTAAAAACATTATATTGTACACTACAGCATACTGTGAGCAAGTGAAAGCAATAAATGTTTGTGACCGTGAATCCACAGACTTCAACTAAGAGGTGTGGAGTGTTTGTGATGTGTAACGATAACACACGTTACACTACGCACGATTGCAAACACATGTGCAGGAGCCAGGGTGTCGGCGCGGCTGTGATGACATCACGTCATCGACACATCATCACATCATGACCAGCGCCCATTCTTTGATGATGTCACAGCTAAGACAGCCAATCCTGGATCAGCTCCAGTGCAGATGGGGAGCCGATCAACAGCGGTCGTTTACAAGGTCATGACCCCGCCTACTCAAATCGGCAAGTTCAGAGTTGAACCAGGTCAACTCGGTAAGCTCTCACACACACACACACACACACACACATGCACATTGAACACTCTCCGTGCATGTGCAGATCAAGATGACGGGGTTTGGTATCAAAGCAGAGCTCATCATTTGGTGCTAATTGTTTACATCTGCTGATCCTTTTAAAAACTCTGCTTGATCTGCAGCTGATAAACAAATAATCAGATATGAATGACTCTCTGATCTGGAGAAGATTCAAACACTCAGCTTGTAAACGGGGTAAAGTGGTTCACACACACACACGAGTTCATGAAGAGGTAAAGACACAACCCACAGGAGATTTGAAAGCAACGTAACACACACGTAACAAACAAGTAAAGCAAACACAGTGTTTTGAATTTATGTCAGTGTAGCTCAATTTAACTGAGAAGTTACAGGTTTGTCTTTTTGAAGAGCTAATAAGTAAGAGACAGAGCATCAGATAAATGTGCAAAGGGCGAATATAAATTGTTTCGGTACCTTTGGCAGCCTCTCGGGATCCCCAGGGTGCCGAGGGATGACCTTCTGAAGCCTCTGGAAGCCGTAGTCGATGGTTGGCTCGTTCAACGCTGCAGAAGACGGAGAGAAACAGAGAGAGGGATAATGTGATTTATTGTTTATTCTTATTCTTCTTATTCTGGTTTCCTACTTTATCCAGACAGAAGTTGCTGAAAGATCTCATGAAATAGGCACCTCCAAGTCTGGAAAACAGTGAATCTTCAGTGGTCACTTCATGCTGCACTTGTGGGTGTAACAAAAAAGTCCAGCCAATAAAGTCATGGCAGATGTTTAAAGGATATAGTCACATTTTTTCATGTCTTAAAACAATGCCCATATGTACATTGAAACAGTTTTTGCTTGCTGTAATCAGTCCTCCTGTTCATACTGACCATTAAGATCCCTTTCTAATGCACAGCCCATGTAAGTGATGGGGGACAAAATCCACAGTCCTCATTCTGTGCAAAAATATATTCCAAAGTTTATATAAAGTTAATATGAGGCTTCAGCAGTCTGAGTTGACAAACCAAGAGTGTATCTTCCAAAATTACAGTTTTTTTAGTATAAAATTCCCTCTTTTTCCCTCGTTTCCTCCATTGGAAGCATGTTAGGAAGGAATCTTTTAATGGCCAGTATGAACAGGGGGTATGATTACAGCAAGCCATAACTGTTTTAGTGTTCATGTGGGCCTTTGAGTATTATTTTAAGACAGTTTTGAAAAATGTGAACCCATCCTTTAAACAATTCCTTTCTTCTATAACCTATGAGTCTTGATAGGGGGAAATACAAATATGCAGACGACAGAAAACGAATGTTTTTGTACATGCATGTTGTGATGACACAACTGATACTGAGGGCATCCGCCACCTCACCATCTCTATCTATATCAGCTTTGCCTGAGTCAACTACGCTTCGGTTCAAAAAGAACGTGGTAGCAGATTATGGCTGTTAAAAAGTTGCAACCATTGTGTGACATTTTATTCCCATGTACCACGCTGGTATCAAGTAGCTTTGTTTTGTTTTTTTGTTTTTTTGGTAAATCTAGGTTGGAAAATAATGAACCTGCTCAGCATGATCTCAAAAAGCCTGGAGGTTAGAGAGGCGGGCTTGTGACTGAACGGTTGGCAGTTCAAAATCTGGCTGGGAAGAAAACCACATCAACAACTACTGTGGAAATTCTCTTAAACCAGGACGCTCAAACTGCTCCAGCGAGGCTGCTCAGTGGACAACAGTGGAGGACTGCGGTTGTGCCGCCGGTGTAAAACTGTGTTAAGCGTCTAAGCTCTAGTATCTGATGTGAATATGTTTTAGGGTTGTACCCTCATTTCTCCACTTTAGCCTAGCATTATCCCATTATTAATGGCATTTATGCTTTGATATGAATAATCTGAGAGTGTTTCCATATGACAACATATATAAAGGAAAAATCAACTGCAACATTAATCCAAAATGTAATTCAAAAACCCACTGACGTTGGTGGAAGTAGCTTTTCTTTTGGCATACAGAAACATATGTCACTCTGTGTGCTAACTGCCAGTTAAAGGCAATTACCCAATTACAAAAAATAGATTTCCTCACTCACCTCTAGTGGTATGTACAGAAGCAGTGCAGTTAGTTGTTTTGGTTGTATTTGTTGAGGTTTTGAGATATCTGTGATCCCGATACAATGGAGGAGAAGGGGAATTTCATTTATGCTGCTATAAGCTTTGAATAATTACATCTGAAAAATTCAACAGCATGAAATTCCAGAAACAATGTTCAGTTTATTATGCTGACTGTGAACAGTTTTATAGGGACTATTTCTTCAGTAGAAAGTAGTTCCATTAAAAAAAAAAAAATTGCAGCAAGTGTGTGGGTTATCTTGAGTAACACTGTTTCTGGAAGAACACACTGCTTTTGAGTTTTTCAAAGATCATTTTTCAGTGCTTTGGCACAAATTTCCATCACTCTCGCTCTCTGTATTTGGGTGGCAGAAGAAATGTCAGCGATGGATTTTAAAACCTGACCAAATAAAACCAAAAACTATCTGCATGGTTAAAAACCACTAGAGATAAATGAGGAAATAATTTGGGAGGAATACCCCTTTAAGCGATTTATAGTGATAGCAGCCGTGTGATGGAGTGCAGATGTTGAAATTCTACATGCAAATGTGCAGCGATGAATAGACCTGAGTAACTAATGGTCTGTATGATAAAAACGCTGCAGGTATAATCTGAACGGTTTTAAAGAACACTTAGTGTTCACTTTAATGTTGCAATTACGTCTTTCTACAGTCTTTACTCAATCAATATGTCAATCAAGTCTGAAAGCTCTGTCAGTCTGTGTGATGGTTTCAAGTATTATGCACGTCTGCATGTGTGTTTCTGTTTTTTTAATTGTCTGTACTGAACATGTGTCTTCACCCTGTTGTTGAACCTCCTATGTTGAAGTTATTGCATGTGTGTGTGAGTGACAGATGGAGGGAAGGAGAAGAGAAGAAGAAAGAGAAAGACAGAGAGAAAGATGTAGAGAGGCCGCACTAAATGAATAGAAGAAGGTGTAGGGTGTTGAGAGAGAGTGTGTGTGTGTGTGTGAGTGTGTGTGTGTGATGGCCAAGTTTGCAGCTGGAGTGATATTTGGTACTTTCCACATCCAGCACTGATAAATTACTTGCAGCTGAATGTCTTATGTGTTGCTTTCCAGTTTCTTTTAGTGTGTGTGTGTGTGTGTGTGTGTGTGTGTGTGTGTGTGTGTGTGTGTGTGTGTGTGTGTGTGTATGTCTGCTTTATTATCACATCACACCCAAGTTTCTGGTTTCTGTTATGTCCTAAACCACTCAATTTGTTAGCAACATAACTTCATAAATTGTGAGCTGTAAAAAGAGCAGATGTTGAAAATTGAAAATGAATGGAGGTAATGAAAATTACTGCTCCAAGGAAACTCCATATTTTAAATTTGTTACCAATTAGGATTTTTACGAGTCATATATGATAATTACATGAACATGATTGAGTGGTCTGGATGAGGTGGGTCAAGGAGGGAAGAGGAGAGAAAGCGAAGGAAGGGACTGACACAAGTAGAGAAACAGTAGAAGAATAGACATCAGGTGAGAGGAGAGAAGAGGAGGCGAGGGAAGGAGGAGTTTTCTCAGTTATGGTTGAGAAAAACAAAACTACAAAAACAGCTGCCTAACAGTCGGAGGGATATCAACTGTCAGAATTAACTGCCAGTGTCAGATCCACACTCTGTACATCTCTGGAGACGTCTACCCAATCCCAACTCTAATATAACACACACACACACACATTGACAAAGACACATACATAACAGGATGACTTAGAGTGGTTTCGATGCCTTAGGCCTCAAGTGTCTCCAACCGACTCTTTATTAATAGAACGATATGTACCTTAAATCGTTGGATGGTGTGTGAATGTTTGAGTGTGTTTATGGGTTTGTGTAAGTCTAATGTACAGTGTGCGTGTGTGCGTACTTTGAAGCCGAGAGGTCAGGTTTCTCAAATGATTTCTTTGGTGGTTTCTTTCCGTGCAGAAACAGAAATAGTATCAGTGCAGCAGAAGCCGTCCAATTGATTGCACATCAGCTGTAAAAGGCCTCGGTAATACCAGCGGAAGTGCATTCACCATAGGAACGCTAGTCACACTGACACCCACCAACACTGAATATATTTATCTCCAACCTTACGGACGGGTTTCCCTGTGATGCTGTTTTGAGATGTGCGCTCAGACGGGGCAGAAAACAGTGTAGTGGAGGGGTTGTTGTTGTGCTGTGTGAATCGTAAAAAAGGATGGATGGAAAACATTCAACATCCCAAGAGGAAACATCCCTTCCAGCACAGAGTACATCATTATATGCATCAAGTGATTTATAAGCAGCCAGCCTCTCTTTAGTTTACACACTGAGCCTTTCTGTCATGTAAGTGTGTATGCTGGGATGCTTGGACACTTGGAAGTTGAACTGGGCTGGTGCCCATGAGCGTCCAGCTGTTTGGTTTCTGCTGAGAAACTCTCAAAGAAGGTTTTAACTACCCCAACAAGTCCTCCAACCTGAATGACAAAACGGGGGCCCTGTGTCCCAATAATGATCTTATAAGTTAAGTGTTTTTCTACCAACGCTCTTCAATTTTCACACTTGTTTCCTAAAGCAACACTCACAAGCAAGTAAACACGGTTAGGAGCTTCTTAAACGCAGTTGCCTCTGGTGCTGAAAAGGATGAAAAAACGTTGCGTATTTAAGTGTCTGTAGAGATCAGAGATCAGCAGAGATCTCTTTTTCAAGAGTGGCTAAGAGAAGCGGCAACAACACAATACAGACTAAAATGTGACAAAATGACATCCCCCTATAGTCCAGTGAGTTTTCCAGTCTCAAGTTTTGAGGGAGAGTGCCTTTTTTTTTCCAAGTTGGGACATGTGGCATGTGAGGTGTCTCATTATTTATCATCTTCCAGCACTTTCTGCTATTCCTAAAAGCTGATACTGTATGTTGTCATGAGATTTTTCCAGCTGGACGCACATCCTCAAATATGTAAACAACAAACAAAGACACCTCAGCAGAATGGATGATGGTGACACTGAGGCTTGAACCTGTTTGATCTCGACTCCTTCTGCCACCCTGCTGCCCATGAAAGCATCTCAGCACGAATCCCTCCTGCTCCCCCCTCCTAACTCCTCCCTCTGTTCTGCTCTGCCTCCTCCCCCCCCCCCTCTTTCTTAACTACACCTTCTGCCACTTTCATCCACCCATCCATCCAACCATTCCTCCATCACTCCTCCAGCCTCGCTCTTCCTCCCGGTCCAGAGCTGCCCGCAGATCAATACTCATAGAAGTTTCATGAGGACAGACCCTCCACTCCTGTTTCACAATAAAAACGTGAACAGAGGAGAGAGACAGAAGAAAGAAGGGGGGGGGAGAAGTGCCAAAGAGTAGAGGCGTCGAAGAGGTGCATTTATTATCTTTTGGTGGTGTTTAAACAAAGAAGAGAGGAAAGGGCGAGGTAAGGCTGAAAAGTGGGTTAAAGAACAGAGAAAAACTGATGTAAAAGGAGAAGAAGAAGAGGAGGAGGAAGAGGAGGAGAGGAGGTGTGGTTAGATCGATTCTCTGGCCAGCCAGCAGTTCAATACCACTGAATTATTGCTTCATTCTTCCCCTTATGAGATGAGATCTCTTTCTCCTCAGCTCTTCTTCTTTCTGTGACTTTCTGTGTGTTTGTATATGTGTATGTACATGTGTGTATCTGCATGTGTGTGTCAGTATATGTGCGTGCATGCGTGTGTGTATGTGTGTGTGTGTGATCCACTCATGGGTGGATCAATACTTCTTTAATCTTTAATTCTTTAATCAGGTTTTAAAAGTCCACCTCTGTTTCTCTTTATATATATATATATGTCTCCTTTTTTCTGTATATCTCTCTACAGTTCAATCTCTCTTTTTTTCTCTCTTTCTCTGTCTGTAAAATTAAAGTGAAATTGCTCGTAAAGGAGAGAAAAGTCTAAAATTGTGATGCTTTCTCAGCCTTCGCTTAAAGTCTCTTCTCCACAGCTGAGCTATGGATTTTCATATGCAGCTGCGTTGACGATAAATCTGCTTTATATATGTGTGTGTGCATGCGCTCATGTGTGTATGTGACATCTGTGTGTGTGTGTGTGTGTGTGTGTGTGTGAGCATTTATTGATTGTCACTTTGTACCATTGTGTGTTTATAGGAGTGTGTGTTGTCGAGAATGTTAATTTTTCCCACCAGGCAGATAAAGCAGCCATACTGCACTGTGTGTGTGTGTGTGTGTGTGTGTGTGTGCATGTGTGTGCATGTGTGTGTATGATGTGTATGTGTATGTATGTATGTGGTAGACCATCTGTTTACCAGACTGCTGACCATCTTTCCCTCATATCTCCCTGATTTACAATTACTTTTAACTCCTGCCCCTGTTTGAAAGTGTGTGTGTGGTAAGTTGTGTAATACATGACCCCTTTTGCAAGTGTGGCTTTGTGTGTGTGTGTGTGTGTGTGTGTGTGTGTGTTTACGCGTGTTGTTGCATACTTGCGGGTGCACGCGCGTGCCCGTGAGCTTGTTTAATTGCTCGGTCCTTACACCCAGAGGCAAGCACAGCTAAAGCACTGAAAAAAAAACCCGCGACAGCCAATCGGCTTTCACCGCCGTGACCTTTCACCAGTGACTTCCAGAAAGAAGTTGACCTTGAGGCGGGGTCAGGCAACCGCAGTAACGGATCGCGTTTCCTGGGTCACATGTTGAAGCGATCAGCCAATCGCAAGGTCACAGGGGGTCATCTGCGCCCAATAGGAGAAGCAGTTAGACACCAGATGGACCAATTACCAGCCGGCCAGCCTCAGGGTCAAACCAAAGATGTTTTGACTAAAAAGCAGGCTGACTACCTTTGTCTGGACAAAGAAACTACCAGTCAGGGACATTTAGACGACACTTGACACACAAAAAAAATACTTCTTTTATCAAGACATTTAAAACAAAAACAAAACATTATGGTTCTGGTTTACTGCACTCACAGTTGATTCGCTCACTTCTTATGCTAACTGGTTTTGTGCTGTTGTGCATTGTTCACTTTCCACTAACTACTTGGCAATCAACCAATGTGGCGAGCACTGTTAAGTCTATTTCCTCGCATTTTACATTGTTGAATGAGTTCCTATAAGTTGAGCTATTTGTGCTCGACTTGTCTTTTCTTTTTTTTTTTCTTCTGTTCTGTTGTCGTGGCATTTTCTTGTATTTTCCACACGTTCCTTGTTTGCTGTATGCGTTTTTTATGAAAAGCACATTGAGTTTATCGCATATATTAAAACAAGAACTTTGCTTTTATTCAGAACTAACGAGTGTGGCTGAAGCTTGAACACACAACTCGTCACTCTCTCTACACCGTGAGCATTTTGCATTTCGAAACAAGAGACGTCAACGCTTCCATGAACACCACCAGTAAAACAGAAAATGTATTTATAGGAAGTTTTTTCATCTTCATTGATCAGGTTTAAATCCTCATCTATATTTTTGGTTTACTACTGGGGTCATTAAATGTCTCATCCCTGAAAGAATTATTTATACAGCAGCTGTTTTTTTTTTTTCTTTCTTTTTTTTTGTTGCTGTGAATGACGTCATCATTATGATGTGATGGAGCCATGTTGAGTGGATCAATACCAGACATCACATCACCTCCATCCATTTCCACGTATGTGTGAAAGAAAATGAGCAAACACATATACACACATGGACACACACATGCTTTCTCCTTCTTTTCTCTCCTCTTCCTGCTCTGCTGAATGAAGCAGGAAGGCGCTCATTCACAGTCAACAGTCCGGTCAGAAATCACACACACTTTCCCAACCTTGTGTGTGTGTGTGTGTGTTTAATGTGTGTGTTAGTAAACTGGGTGTTCTGGATGATTTCACTAATAGTTTCAGTATGGAGGGCTATAAAGACCAGACTGTTTAATTGTAGCTGGTTTTAACGAGCCTCTGATTATGGCAACATTCTAACGAGTGTGGGTCGTTAATGTTGACTAATCTACAGTCATTAGTTCAACACTGTCTGGCCTGAGAGTGAACTGCAACTCATAGACGCTATTGACACACACATGCAGGCACAGTCACAAAAACACACACATACACACACACAGCCAAATGCACTTATTTATGCAAACACACAAATCTAAAAAAACCACAAATGCAAATACAAAAACGTACCTTCAAGAAAATGGAAGAAAAATCAAGACAATATATTTCAATCAAGAGCAGGTTGTGTGTGTGTTTGTGTGTGTGTGTGTGTGTGTGTGTGTACAGTGGACCTACCTGTGTATATGAACCTTCCTGGTGTGCCTTTGCAGAACTGTTTGGACTTGTAAGACAGAGTGACCTCAACGACCCCGGGGATGTGTCTGGGAGGCGTCTGCACCCGGATGGCATGCGGCGTGATCAACTAAAGAAGGAAGGAAGGGAGGAAGGGAGGGGTGTGGGAGGGGGGTGGAGGGGCAAAGAGTTAGCACACACAAAAATACATCACCTGATCAGAACAAAACACCTCCCTGCATCAGAACACTGCTCGTGTCAAAATCATTAAAATCACCGAAAAAAAAAGTGAGATAACGTTGAGAGTTTCTCTGCCAGCAGGCATCTTGAGTCTTGATTTGGTGCAGCCAGGTTATGTTGCATTAAAACACATCTGCAGCAAGTGTTTTTCCCTGCTTTACACCCTTTAAAACTGTTTTGACCATTTCTAAATGTTATGATATTCACTGAGCTAGACCTCCACTCTAAAGTTTATTTTAGTTTGTGGGTTGGAGATGTATTGCATTTGAACTTTTTAAGGTGGTGAAAGGCATCTCTGACTGAGCTGTATTTACAGTACATTGGGTTTTGATGCATTTTTGCATAAAATCAGATTACAGGTCCTGAATCTGAATTTGGTGTTCTCAGCAAACACAGTGTCCTTTTTCTCTTTTTGAGTTGAAGTTTATGGGGCAAACATTTAAAAGGAGATACTCTTGTATTTATATATTTGAAATCTTGTAAGTAGACATATAATTTTATAATTACTTTGTTTTGAATGTTTTACTGGAAGAAGTATTGTTATATTTTTTTAATATTTTTGACCTACAACATTGTCCTGAATGGGACACATACTATTTGGAATGCCACATAAATAAAAAATCAACTTGCTACTATAATTAAAATCTGATTAACCAGCACTTATGTTGATAGCAGGTGGAAAGAGAATCATTAAGTAAAGCTGTATGTGACAAATACCAAAACTTGAGCATCACATTCTGGTTAGTTTTTAAATATAGTTTTTACTATTTGGCCCAGGTTTGCAAAAAGCATGTAGGTGGAAGAGCTGCAAACAAACAGAACTTGGCAAACATGCAATCAATTTCACAAATTTTTCAAACTGTGTTTTCTCGCTTAGGACTCAATAATCAGGTTGAGTGCAAATGAAACATTTGGTTGGCCAAAATCCATTAGGAGCCAGTCTGAGGAACGCCAAGAGAGCTGAGTCAGTTTGAACTGAACTGAACTGAAACTCTGTACACATGTTAGTGTGTGTAAGTGTGGCTCTCAACACTGTAAACAAACCCCTCAGCTCTTAACACACACACACACACTCACACACGCATACACCCATCCATGTATGCCAGCATATATACACACACACACACACACACACACTTAGTGTTGTTGTTGGAAGGGAGCCACGGTCGCTCGGCGCACACGGTGAGTGGAGTCAGAAGACAAATAAACATTCTGTAGAGGAGTGGCGCTGGGGAAAAGTATGATAGTGAGCTCTGTGTGTGTGTGTGCGTGTGTGTGTGTGTGTGAGAGAGAGAGAGAGAGATTTTGTGAGCATTAAGCCGATGGCTATCAAAATCTGCTGATTTGATCAGTATTCCGAAGAGAAAGAAACAGAGGGAGTGTGGGTGAGGAAGGTAAAGAGGGGCGGCGGTTGCTTGTTGGTGGGGACTCATTAGAGAGGCAAACCTCATTTAGACAAACATTAACACACACACACACACACACACACACACACACATGATCATAGACAGTTAAGAGCCTGACCATGAGGAAAAGTATGTTTTCATATTGAATTACTTCCAACGGTCTGAGGGCAAAAACACACAGTCGAGGGGTTGAAACAACATCTTGACAGGATGATGATCGCAAGCAAACCAACCTCACTCCAAACCAGCATGGTACCGAAGATGACTTGGAGACCGTCGAAGAAGTTGTCTCCTATGATGATGACTGTTGCGCCCCCCGTAGTCCACCCCTCACTGGGGCTGATGGCTTTAATGCAGGGGGCCGCTCCTGATGAGAGGAGTAAAACATATTAATAGATAATAGATAATAGAAAACCTTCAGTATCAACACTCAGTCTTGATAAGTGAAATTCTATTCAACATTTATTCATGGTTGTAGAAAAGCATTTCCTTTAAAGAACAATCAGTCTTTAAACAGCGAGGGGAGTCTGGAGTGGAGCCTTTTATCCTCTGTTGCATCTGCACCTCATATTTCTTCATGCTACACTCTTGGCTTTTGGCTGCAGATCAGCACACCACACTCATACACTAAATACACTGACGAGTCAAAGACTGAGTCCTTTTCAGTTGGTCCTTGAGTAACTGGAGGTCTCTCTTTGTAAATTGTTCTACTGAGCACAATGAGAGAATATATAAAGAAAATAAGTGGTGAGGTTTTTAGATCAAGGTGTGGGCTTCTTTTCTTTTCAATTTCAAACCATCATTTATTCCGTTTTTGAGGATTTTTTTTTTTATTTTTTGGAAAGTGTCATGTAAAATGACAAAATTATTAGTAAAATTATTCTAAATGCGTGTTGACACCCAGCAGAGAATATAATATCAGAATAACCGAAATTAAAACATCAGCTCCACTGCATTTCCATCAGCTCTGAAATCTTGTAAGTGTAGCTCTACGTGAGTAAGTGGACCGCTGTTGCCAAAAGTCCATAATGAACATGCTCAAAAGAAGAAAAAAAAAAAAGTTTTTTTGTGAGAGATGAGCCACACAAGAAAAAGATTTCATTTATTGCCTCTTTCAAAATACTTTTTGTTATTATTCTGTGAAGATGAGGATAAATTGTCCATTTTTTGTCTTATTATACTTTTTTTTCCTCGAGCATCATTCTGACAGTGTAGCTTTCTATTCTTTGCCTGTGCTATTTATTTATTCTTTCTTTATCCCAAAGCCTTTCTTCTCAAGGAAGACTGACATGATATTATTACAGTTAATTTTTTTTTAACTAATGAGATGACACAGACAAAAACACACACAGAGAGGGCTCAGTATGTATCCTAATACTCCAAACAGACTGGATACAGTCAGCTTTATGTCACATCACAACAATAACTCATCAAAGTGTGTGTCTGATTATCAGTATTCAGCTGAATTACAACAACATCCCTTAGTCTGGGTTTGTTGGTGAAAAAGAAGCATAATGATATTAGACCTAGCAGCACGCACACACACACACACACACACACACACACACACACAGAGCACCACACCATGCATTTTGTGTGTGTGTGTGTGTGTGTGTGTTTTAGTGGGTTGGATTAGCCAGATGGAGGGGCAGGAATCACCTGATAGGATTAAACCATCAACCATCTGGTGGCCATGCTGCTTAGGCTCACACACATTCATGCACACACACACACAAACACACACACACACACTCCCGTGTTACCGTGCTCTAGGTAAGACTGCGTTCCTTCCACGGGGTCGAGCCTGCGGGCCCGTCGGCCGTGTTTGGAGTTGTTGTGGACGAACATGTTGTCGGAGACTGACAGGACATGTCCCTCCACGCTGACTGTGGTCGATACCACCACCTGGAGAGGAGGAGGGGATGGGACGGGATGAGGGCCAGACAGAGCGAGATGGGGAAAAGGGACAAGAAAGTGAGGAGATAAAAGATGAGGAGGTTTGGGTGAGAGAGAAAAGGAAGAGGGGGAAAAAAGAAACACAGAAATGAGGGATTACAAAGTCGGGGGTCTATAGATCATTGCGAGGAGGAGTTGAAACCGTGAAACTGTGAAAAGCTCTTTAAATGTAACCCGTTATCACTGCTATTACCGTCACACTCAACACACACTAAGTTACTGTGACTGTGCGGTGTATGTGTGTGTGTGTGTATGTGTGGTGTCTATCCTCCTCTGTTCAATAGTTCCTGATGGGTCCGGCCCTTAATTATCTCCCAGGGAAACAGAGCTGTCTTCTCTGGTTCCACTACAATAGAGCTGCACAATTAGAGGCACAGATACTGTCGCTGCTGTATGACTGTCTCTCTCCCTCTCTCTCTGCCCTTTCACACACACACACACACACACACACACACATATACATAGCACAGACGCACGCACATGAGAGCGCAACCAACAGAAACACACACATATACATATCGCTCACGCGCACACGCGCACACGTGCCACCGTAATAAATCTATCAGTATCTTCTGGTCGTCCAGTGACACCACTCAGACTGAAGTGGTGTCTTCCTGATTGTGTTGTGGCTATTAAGATAAGGAAATAATAAAGACTGGACGGCGCTTAATCTTATCCACAACCTCCTGTCTTTTTCTTTCTTTCTGTATTTTTTTCTTTCCCTCTCTCTCTCTCTGTCTAATGTCCTCCGCTCTCTCTCTCCCTCTACCAGCATTGTGTGTGTGTATTTATGTTCTGATTAGTCAGGGTCAGGATCTCATGTTTCCTGTAAAGGCGCTGATAGCTTATTTACTTACACGGAAACACACACACATACGCAGACACATTCCTGTGTTTATGTGTTGCAGTACTGTATTACGTGTTACATGCACAGAAGGCACAGAGAGGAGGAGGAGAGACTGCTAGACATAAAGATAGAAAATGAGAGAGAAGGAGAAGCAAACACACACACACACACATAAAAAAATGGGTAAAAAAAAATTGAGGCGGTTTCTACCTGGAACCTCCTCATGTCTCGCGGGTTTCCTGCATTCTTTAGACAGTTCTGGTTGCACTTGAGGAAAAACTTGAGGAAGAATCTGCGGAGACAGAGAGGACATGCAATATTTGAGGTTTAACAGTTTAGCATTAGACCAGAGCAAAGACGACCCCACTGCTTTCCTTCAGGATACGTGAATTCAAGCCCAGTCTCAAAACAAAGAGTACAAACAGGATCCTCAAATACAGATAGTGAAATTAATATTTCATACTGTTCAGAATTCACAATGAATTTCCTTGTGGATATGTGGAACGTGTTTTTTTGTTCTTAAATCCACACCAACTGAGACTGCTTTGAAATGCCACATAAAGGCGTTGGATGAACATATAAGGAGAAGTAAAGCAGAACACTCAGGCAAAACTGGCGAGAATACGTGACTGTGAGCCAGTTGAAGTTTGAGAAAATCTTAGGTTTGACCTTCAGTTTTATACTTTTGTGAATCCAAACTTCAAGCTGCATCCAAATTCATTCTAACCTACGCATCGCTCTCAAAGCAAAGACTAATTGCTATAAACACATATCTAGACATGAATGCAGATGTCTGTTATATCGTCGTCAGACAGATAGCCGATGGGTTCTGAGACTGAGCAAAGATTCACCCTCCTGCCTTTGTCTTTCCTTTGGTCTTTCTTAAACTTGACCTTCATCCTCAGTTTCAAACCTTCTTTCAGCATGTGAAAAGCAAAGATTTTTAAATCTTTGTTGTGGAGGTGCTTTCCCTAATGTCAAATCATTAAAAAATAAGGGGGACTCATTGGGGTTTTGAATTGGGACCATATGTCACGGATCTATATTAGAGAATAAATCAAACACACAGATGGCCATCAACAGCAAACAAACACATCCAGGTTGTGTTTTGGTGTGAGCCAGCTGGCCAGCCTGGCAGAAGCAACAAGGCACACAAAAACACAGACACACACATGTTCACATGTTTGCATGTATGTTTGTGTTACATCTGTGTGTGTTACAGCTCTATAAAAGTAATAAGACAACCTCACATGCAAGATAATATTTCCTCTGTGTTGCACTCTGCACTCATTCCCCTTTTTGAGTTGCATATGTTCGTACTCAGCCGTGTTTTGTCTTTTCCTGATTGTTTGAGTTTCCTATTATTTGGTTTCTAATGTAATACAATACAATACCATTGCAATAAACCTTCTAGGAGCTTAATGCTCATGTTTTTGGACTGTTACTCAATATTTAGTACACAATCTGATTCAACAGCCCCACAAAAAACATCATGAAGTCAAATCAGCAGCTCTCTGTTGCAGCACAAATAGAACATTATTAAACTCTACAAAGACTGAGGAACTATTATATTAGAGTTAATTATATTGTGTCCACCACCCTCTGTTTTTATCCTAAAACTGTGAAACTGCGTACTTAGATAATTTGAACTTTTAACAAGTCTGCATCACCTCTGTTCCCTTGGGGCTGAGCCTGGTGCTCTGCTGTTCAAGAGATGACAGCCCTTGTACTGGACCTCCAGAACAAAGCAGAGGTGTGTGCTCGTGTGTGTGTGTGTGTGTGTGTGTGTGTGTGTGTGTGCAAACATGATCTCCGCATGCGAGTGTATATATATATGTGTGTGTGTGTGTGTGTGACGGTGCAGCACAGCCCAGTGGCAGGTCTGAGTGTAAAACTCTGCGTTAACGAGCTCAGGCTTCGTTAGAACACTGGTGCTGGATTTCTGCATGCCTAATTATCTTGACCCCTCACCCCTGGGTGACAGCCTATCACAGCGGAGGACAGCCACGGTGACCTCCGCTGACCTCCCACTGTCTAGTCCTTCTCACAACACTAGCATAGCGTTAACACGACCACATCATCTGACCCTCCGCTGTAGATCTTCGTGTATAAGGAGGCAGTTGGGAGGCTCACACTCCACAGCTTATCTGCCTGAAATATGAGAAGCAGTGGTGGAAAAACAATGTTCAGATCTTTTGGCAAGACTCCACTACATGCCCTGCACTTAAAATCTAGCTTGAGTAAAAATAAAAACAAAATGTACTTGAGTACTAGAAAAAGTCAAAGTAAATAGCTTTGAGAACATTTTAATGTTGGTGCCACTGTAACTCAAAAAATGTAATTTCCTTCCGAAATGTAAAAATACTAAAGTAAACTACAACTACCTCAAAAGTGTAATTAAATGTACCCTGCGGAGTTATTATTGTAAACAACATTGTTTTGTTTACAGTTGACTAGAAATGCACTGATCCAATATGCTGTACGGTTATTGGCGTAGATAAGTGAACAATTTGTGATCAATTTACAGTTTCATTGTCATCATAAGTTTCAGTGTTTCTTATAATCAGCACTACAGTCTGAAGAAACGTGTATCTTGTACATGTTAGCAAAAGTTGTACAGTGGAAACTGTTTATAGTAATCATGGTTATAGTCATCAACCGATTATATGGATCAAAAAGCTTGTGATAGAATCATTCCTACAAATGCTGTTTAAATAATTTGCTTATATTAATCAAGTAGTGTGCTTACAGTGTTCATTTTGGGTCTTCTCATATATGACAACATCTGGAAAAAATTTTAAAACTACGGTATTTCTATTTTTTTTACTTTACTCCCATTAAACACGTATGATATGTACTTAGCGGCTGCAGCACCATTATTGCCTCGCAGTAACCTGCCTGCTGGCTGGTTACCTGAGGCTGGTGCCTCGTGCACATTGAAATCATGACGGGAAAAAGAAAGTAATTTTCTCTCAATGAGAAACACAGTCTCCTTGAAGCTTATGACAAACTGCCAAAAACGAGCCAACAAGATGCAGCAGCGAAACAACAAGCGTTTGAAACAGCTGAACTCTATTTTTGAAAGTCAATAAAATTCAGTGAATAGCGAAGCTGTCTGTTTCATTACTTTGCATTCATGTAATAAATAGACAAATGTGAATTAGATGCTAATCTGCATGAGAAATAAAGAAAAAGAAAAAAAAATTGGTTATAATAATCATAATTCACAAACCAAATGAGAAGAGTACAAAAACAGGGGTTTATTCATCTCATATTGCGCCTGACTTTAGTGAATCATAACATATCGGGTATGGTATTAATCTGCAGACTCTCAAGATGAGACCAAACTTCTCTATGGATGTCAGTTTTAGAAAGGCCAAAATGTGGCTGCTCAGTAAGCCTTGTTTTTAGTCTAGCCGATTGCTGGAAATGTCTTTTGCTATGTCGTAACGCATATCGTAAAATGGCGAGGACTGCTGAATAGACGAACGTCTAAGCTTTACGATGGGCTCATAAAGAATCTTATCAATATTTATTTGAATTTACAACACAACCTGCGCTCAAGGTACCGAAATCTGGCACCAATTGAACTAACACGGCTTGGTTGTCCCAAGCGGAAACAAGATTCTAAACTGAAGCAGTTGTTGATCACTTGTGGCCCGACCAGTCAGCAGTCAATGGCGTTATAAAATAGTTTTTTCAAAAATTGTGAATCACAGCAACCGCGAGAGGTCTTTGAGCATACAGTCATAAATGTGCACAAAAAATATTAGGCTGATGGGTCCAGTAATATGCGAGATTAGCTGCAGACAGATACACACACGCACGCACACGACCAAAAACATGATCCCCTCCTGGCACAGATAATAATTCAGTCTATTAGTGGCTTAACCTGTTGGTGATCTGATGATATCACTCGTTATTTTTCATATTTCCATCTACTGCTTGACTCCGTCTGTCTATTTCCTGCAAGAGCGTTTTCTCTCATTGATTGCTAACAGAACATATTCTACATTCTAATGCAGTATGTGTGTGCTCTTCCCCCTTCACTTGACCCCATCTGGCCTAATCAACTCTGCTACAAAAAGGCCCTGCAGCTACACACACACACAGGCACACACATACACACACACACACAGACACCTTGTGTGAATTGATTGGCTGGTCCAGTCACTGGTCGTTAAGAGGCCTCCAATTAAACCGGGCAATTATAAGAGTCTGAATGACTGTGGGGGAGGGGAGCACTCTCCCCCTCTCTCCTTTATCTCACTCCCTCTCTGCGAAGCCCGATCATGTTCAAGTGATAACAGCGCTGTTGACCTTTGCTATATTGTGAGTACCGCACTCAGGGAGCTGACCCGACACCAGTCCTGCATGCTGCAAGCACACAAAGAGACACACACGCACACACACACACCATCTGGACAGGGAAATGTTAGAGTGGTAGTGAGCGGAGAGTAAAAAATTAAGATGGAAAGACAGCTTTATTTAAATCTATAACTTACAGGTAACTGACAATACTGTATGTTTAGAGTATGTTTGGTGTTGGGAAAGGGTGGTCGTCTGGTTAAAGATGCATTAATACATTTTTTCTCACAGCAGACACTTTGACACTTGTGTCTGAGCAGGAATACCGCTGGTGTGAAATATAACATTAATAATCATTGGGTTAACTAGTTCCAAGGCCCTGGTATTGTGCATGCTGGCTCAGCGGCACTTAAAATGGGATGGAGCCATCAATAATGTTATTAACTGTACCTGTGCCTTCCCTGCTACGACACGTCAAAACGCCTATCGTGAAAAAGGCACGGCATACTGTATTATTATGAATATTATTATAAAACTGTTATGGCTAATGTGTTAGCAAACAGTCGCCTACTTACAAATCTAGCAGACACGTGGAGCAACGCAGCATTCATTTGAAGAAAAATGTAAGTCCAATACTGACGTTCCTTTTAGTTCTGGTCTCCAATTCTAATTGGTCTCCACCAACTCGTGAGATAAATATCCGGCTCTTTAGCTGCTAGTTGTTCAACTTCACCCCGCTAGTCGCTAACTTTGTCTGTTTGTTTGATGCTGGGCAGGTAGCGTACAGCCGGTTTGTCAGAGCTTGTTTGCTGAAAACAGCTTTTGTGGAAGCTGAGATCAGTAAAACTGAACCATAACAACCACATTATATTGTTTAGTCACAGAACAAATCTTTTTTTTTGTTTTTTTTTAGCCTTTGAAAAATGGTAATGTGGCAACCATATTGTCATGGTAGTGATTTTATGAGCCATAATGTTGTCATCCCCAGTTGAATGTTCATGTTTGGTATTTTTTTTGTAGTTTTGTGCAGTCAACCACACTAGGACGCAAGTATTATTTAGCCTGTTAGCAATGATAAATGTATTCAACCACGCTAGGATACTTGTGATGTCTGTTAGCCATTGTATTGTAGCAAACCACAGTTGGATGCAGTTTTTTTGGCCTGTTAGCCATGGTGTAGTAGTGAATGGCACAGTTACATCCATTATTCAGAGGCTGAGATGGCAATTATGGCTCAGAGCACAACTGACATTAATATTTAATATATAGGGCTAACACAGACCTGAAGAGAGAGACAGGAAGTGACAGACAGAGGGGATGGAGAGGGCGTTGGGATGTAGAGATACAGAAATACTGTGGAGAAGAGGAGGGGGGATAGAGAGTGTGTGTGAGGGCGAAGGAGGAACAAATGGAAGAGAGAATGAGGAAATAGGATTGTGGGAGTTTGTTTCGACCACTCTCCTGTCATTTAAACAGTTACAATGCCAACAGGGCAAGGGTGACATCCGGGGGAACTCCAGCTTTGTGGGTGTGTGTGTATGCGTATGTGTATGTGTGTGTGTGTGGGCGTAGAGAAAAAGAGTGTGTAAGGCTGGATGTCTGTGTCCGTTTTATTCCCTAAAGACTCGCTATTCTACTGAGCCAAGAATAACGATGCTGCCTTGGAAGAGAAAAAAACAAAAATCTCTTCAAGACACACACAGACACACACACAGACACACACACAGACACACATGCACACGGCGTTCTGGTGAGTTGTTGTTGACAGGTGGAGAAATTGCAGCCAGTCAGTTAGTGCAGACAAACTGAACAACAGATCAGTGCTTTTGCTGCTCCTGCATCGTCCGTCTCTTCTCCGTCTCTCCCTTCTTGCTTTAGATGTCTTATTTCACCTGCCTGCCAAGTTTCTTGGCAGAGCTTTCTAACAGAATGGTGGTTTTGACTGCGGTATCTTTCTCTATGTGCGTGCGTGTGAAACAACTCGCACTTATCGTAACTGCCAGATCAGTTACCGGTTGCTCGCTTTCTAAATTAGAACCATTCTGCACGAAGAGGACGACTGTTTGGAAACATATAATTAAAAATACTGTAATTAACTCTTCGTGTTAATACTGTAGCCGACTACCCTTTCGGTTCAACATGCCTCTCCTGCTCATCAGTCATTTCAAATAGCTAATCTAGCTAATATTTGTGGTGTGAGTTTCCTTCTCAGTCTGTTGATCTGTCTGAGATCAACTTCCTGTTTCCTGTTTACACTGAGTGCTTGTTATTGTTTAATGCGATGACATCAGATAGCATTTCTCGGCCCCTTGCCCGCCATCTGAGCAGTCATGTAGTATAGGAAAAACAAGGATATGAAATACTATCACCCTCTTTTGGCTGTTATCACAATTATAATGTGATAATATATTGCTTCCTGTGGGGGAAATGCTTGTTTTTTTCTCTGCCCTTGTAGTGTCTTCATATTCAAAAGCACTTCAGCAGGGAAAATGCCTGCTGATACGGGGCTTAAACGATGGTGCAGGAACAGCCACTGTAACAGGTGACACTAAATCTATTTGAATAATTACAACAAGATTCACGTTTGTTGCAGTTGGTGTAACCAAAAAGAGCTTCAGAAACAAAAAAGTGCGGATTATCTAGGTATTTTTTAGCTTGTGTGCTGATGACAGAAATGACAGAAAAGAAGCAGGATGAAGATGAATCTGAGGAGGAAGATGAGTTCATTTTATTTGGAAGGAAAAGTGGAAATTCCCTTTAGCCTTGGTTAAATGATATGTGAGTTTTACCAAGTCTTGCGTAACCTGGAAACTGCACTGCTACAGCCAAACTGAAAGAAAGGAAATTGTCTTTTGAGCTCATATTATGGGGCTGCAACTAAAGATTATTTGACATCAGATAGCATTTTGTTGCAAAACACTTTGTAATGTTGGTTTTGATAAGTGCTATACAAATAAACTGTATTATTATATTATTGTATAAAAAGGGAGAAAAGCAGAAAATCCTCTCATGAGAAGCTGCAACCGGGAAGGTTTTGGCATTTTTGATGGATTGTCAAAATTGTTGCCACTAACTGTGTCAATCAATCAACTGTTTCAGCTTTAATAAACACACATTATGTGTCAGCCTCACAGCCATCCTAGTATGATACAAGGACAACACCTCACAATGAAGATTATGCAACAATCCCCACACTGAAATGAACAAAAGAGGATTGATGTGTGTTTCCATTTGCATTTCCACACTGCACTGACCACACTCAGTCCTGTGTATCTGTTTTCGTTTCTATGGTTGAGACTCGCCCAAACTTTTACTGTATAAAATAACTTAAGTGGCTGAAAACGTGCTGTCATTTGCAAAAAAAAAAAAAAAAAAACCTGGAAGACACACTCAGTGCCATGGATGAGCAATGCTAAAAGTAACAGGAGCGTGAGATTGGGAAAGAGGAGTGGAGAGAGAACAAGAAACCAAGGCACAGAGGAGAAAGTGCGAGTAAAAGGGGAGAGTGGTCGGGAGCGAAATGGAGTGGGAAAGAAAGAAAAAAGGAGGAGGGAGGGAGGGAGGAAATGCACACGAGAGGGAAAGAGAGTTATGCGAGGGAACAAGACTTAAGAGAACTGAGCAGAGCCGAGCGAAGCGGAGTTATTTTACATAATGATGGTTGATATGCACAGAGGTAATTGATAGCCGAGCTGCAGCCCAAAAAACACCCAGCTAGCTGTCAATCACAGCTCATCTCCCTGGAGATATGCTAATGATGATGATGATGAGGGCTTAGCTTCATATTGCTATCATTACTATTAATGCTGTCATTGTTGTCATCTCTGCATATTTAAATGACGGAGCAGGCCAGGGTGGTGATAGCCAACGTGTGTGATGTCTATGAGCGGGCTTGTACTGTCTGCCAGGGCTGAGATAAAGTGAGTGTTAGTAACTTGCACAGGCTACTTGTTCAGACCTGTACACGTTTCATTACATCATTGTTACATGTAATGGTGACACTGATGTCATCAGTTTGTGGCAAGGCAGCACAGGGTCACCCACGCTATCATAATCTACGCACCAGCAGCAGCAACTATTACAATGAAAGACCAAATTTAGAAAGAAGCTGTTTTGTACAAATAATGAAAAGAAAGAAAACGACCCATTTACGGCAAAGAATATATCGCTACAACAAAGTCCAACAGGAGGAGAAACACAAACAATCCAGCGATCAGTCTGTGAACAAATTATCTAAAGGTGAGTGCAGTCAAAATGTCCATAACACTATTGCCCCAGAAAACTGTGTGTGTCCAACTATGGAGCGTATGGTAGATCAAAGGTGAACCAGGAATTCAGTCTGTAAAATGTGATGGGCTTTGTTTAAAACCAGTGTAATAGTCCGACTGTTTATGTTTGAGTATTATCACTTACAGGAATGATGGCGGAAACTAATAAATAAGACCCTAATTGAAATAAAGAGGAATTATCCTTTAAAATCAGTCCTGTTTTAAGTCTCCTGTGGAGTTTCTGACCTCTAGTAGCACTATGAAGCAGTTTTATTAGTGGATCACATAGTTGACATGATACATGTTCCTGCCAATGGTTTCACACTATTCCAGTAATCTACAGGTGGTGGTAATGCTCCAAGAAATGCAGCAATGCGCCAACAAAGGCAAAGAAGAAGACTGGTGAACAAGAATGTAAACGATACAGGATTCAAACTTTTGAGAAAAATTAGCTTTTGAAATGTTTTACACATTTGTTTCATTAACTGTATATGAATATGGACGACGTGCCTCCACTTCCTGCCGCTATGCAAACGTGAAGCTAAAATATCTCTTTTGCATGTGTGATGTCATTGGAGCCAGAGTCTGCGCAGTAGAGTCGGGGAGCAGGATGACAGCCCGCGGGTCGCAGCTGTCAATCATGATGTCACACCCCCTCTTTATATCGTCAACAAACTTATCAGAAAAATGAGCACTTAGACAAACAGCGTGATAAGAACAACCTAAAATGTATTTAACGTGCACTTTAAGTTTTTTAGTTTGGCTCATGTCCCATCCGATAACAATGGAGGGGGCGGGATTTATGACCCATACTGCAGCCCGCCACCAGGGGGCGATCAAGATATTTTGGCTTCACTTTTGGGAGGCTGTCATGACGTCCATCTTTATATACAGTCAACGGTTTGCTGTTAGACCTTGAGGATACAAACAATGAGTTTTGGTGAGTAACTTTAAACATAACTTTTATTTGTTTACAAGAAAACTCCACAGGGCTCCTTTAAGTCTCTGTCTTGTGTGTGTTTTTAGGGTTTATGAATGTATTTGTTTCCTAGTATTGACTGTATTTAATTGAACACCTAATGAGCCAGAGACTTCATATGTATTGCATATACGGGTTATTTGCATGTAGATCAAGGGATTAGTCACCTTGATTGTTATGGACTCTGTTAAATACGCTGTCGGACAGGAGTCACAACAGAGGTAATGACCCTTAATAAGAAATTAACCAGGACTGTGGCACTGTGATGCTACTCTACAGGTAGGGGGCCATGATAAGATTAAATTACAACATGATTACCATCAAGACAAATACTGTCAGAGGTCTTACTCACCAGAGAGACAGAAAAGAGGGAGAAACAGTGAGGAGGTGAGGGGCAGGGATGCAGGGCTAGACAGACTTCGAGGCAGGGAGGAGGTTACTGTGGTGTATATTTTAAAGGCTGAAGGCAAACTGTTGAATTATAGATGAGAGAGATTGATTTGGGGAGGGGGGGAGGAGGAAAGGAGGAGAAAAAAGGAGAGAAGAGGTGGAAGGAGGGACAGAGGAGAGAGGTGGGAGGGGTGCGGGGCGGATGGTGGGTGAGTGAAGGGTGAGCAGCTAAAGAATCGCTAGCTCTAGGCCAAACATGTATGCACACACACACACACACACACACAAACACACACAGCTTACCTCAAATCGATCGACAGCTCAAGCTCTCTCTCCTTTTTACTTTTCTCTCTTGCTCTCAAACACACACACACACACACACACACGCACACAGTTTATCACTACTGCCGAACACACACATATTGAACACACACACCCTTTGCCAAAACTATCCTCCCAAATACAGATACACACTCACACACTGGTGATTACGAGATAACAAGACAACAATACTAGTGCACTGTAGGGCTTTCTGTGTGCGTCGTGTGTGTGTGTGTGTGTGTGTGTGTGTGTGTGTGTGTGTGTGTGTTTTCCTATGTCGTTGGACTTACAAATAATTCATTAATTTGTGTGTGTGTGTGTGTGTGTGTGTGTGTTGGGTGGGGGGGGGCAAGAGGAGAGGAAGGGAATGATGAAGGAAGTGATATTGACAGGAACCTCTCCCTCCTCTCTCCTCCTGTCTCCTCCTCTCTCCATCACGCTTTCACTCAAACACACACACACACACACACACACACAGGTTCACTGCCTGTGAGATCATCTATATCTCAGTTATAATGACACTGATTGAGAAAAGCATTTATAAGGCTCAAGTGTTGCTCCAGGTATGTAGTTGCTTGCCATCTTTTTCTGTCTGTCCAACCTTCTCCCTCTTTTTCCACTATGTCTCTGTCAACTACAGTAAACAGCATTTTTGTGTGGGTCAACACCAGAAAAAATGACATCATTAGACAGCTGATTAAATACTTAAAACAACCTTTCTGTTTTCCTGACAAGCACCTCTTGTGTTCATGCAAAGATTTTTTCGCAGAAGCGAAAGCCAAAGTAGCATGAAGCTGTCATAACACTACAAAACCTCTTAAGGTGGACGGCTGCATGTATCTGACTCTGACACTGAAAGCTGCTGTTCGTATCCTACCGACAGTCAATGTTGGTTTTATTTAAATTAGGCTGGTGATTTTCTATATTTGTCTCATTGTCAACAAATCTCATGTGCAGAGCCAAACCAAAAATGAACTCACCCTACGTACTAGTATTGTGTGCGTTGTCCAAAAACTATTAAAAACACATCAGTGAGCCACAGCACTGCACTGGGTGACATGTTCTTTCACCCCGAACATTACGGTCACAGTAGTTTGTTTAGAAACGGCTCCAAAGATTAATAACAGCGATCACATTTTCAGTCTCAGGAGAGCAGCTTTACCTCTTGACTTTGTGCTACACTGTAAATTTCTCAAAGAACTAAAAAGTCAAGCGGTTAAGCTAGTAAGCTAGCGAATCTTTGTAAACAGAACCGCGCTCAGTGGCGTCTGCCGTACAAAGGAACCAATCTCCTGAGAGGGAAAATGTGATCGCTCTTATTAGTCTTTGGAGCCGTTTCTAAACAAACTAACACGCCTAAACTCTTCAGGGTGAAGGAACATGTCACCCAGTGCAACAGTGTGACTCATTGACATGTTTTTAATAGTTTTTGGACAACAACGGAGGTCTACGGCACAGAGGAATAAGATATATCAGGCTTTGGATAAACACACAATACTTGTGAGTAGGATTGATCCATTGTCGGTTTGGCTCTGCACATGACATTTGTTGATAATAGGAAATATATAGAAAATTGCCGGCCTTATCCTTTAACCACACTCTTAACCATAGAGGTGTCAGATCAACGCACATCACTGAATCATTTTTGTCATGATGGAAGCCAATGACAAATGACAAATAACTAGTATGTCATTAAAGTTGTTGATGTGTACATATGTCTAAACAAGTGTGTACTTACACTTGTGTGTGAGGACATGCGTTTCTATAAAAAGGTGAATCTTCTTTAGAGGAAATTGTTTCATTGCCGCAGGAAAGAACACGATATACAAACAAAGCATGTATGTAGATGTATTGTAGATTAAAGATGTAGCATCTATTTATCTGTTTAAAGTCGAGATGAAATGAAAAAGATCACATTCCCCGGTCATATTGTGCACATATTTAACAATATCTGCCCCAAAAAAATACTAATTTCTTTGTAAACTTATATCGAAATCCAATCATGTTTTCTTCTCTGTAAAACAAAATATGACGTGTGTTTACGTAGGCTTGAACCAACCAATCTCAACCAATAATATCATGACATCCACCCATCAATCAATCCTCAACTTTTAGCGGGACAGAGCTAAGATTCATTATGACACGATTTTCAGCATTCAAATTAAAATCTTCCTAACGTTACGTCCCGCCTGTCGATCCAGTTTCGCTCAGAAATACGTCACGATACGGACGTTATATACTCTTGATGCCATTTCGCTTGGACTTTAAGTGTCAGTGTGTGTATGTCTCTCCGCAGCTGCATCCATTTCTTTGCATGAGTTTATTATGCCGGGGGACGATATGTGTACTCCATTCTGATATCTTGTATATTTAAAGGGATTGATCTTTTATTTAGTCACAACATCCTGCTGGAATGAAATATTTAGAAAAACTCACTACTTCCGTCTGCTCTGGTTAGATCTGGTTACTGTTCGCTCAGACCGACCCTTTAACATTAATGCTACAAATTGCCTCAGCTCTTCTCCTCTTTTTACTTCTGGTATCTCTTTCACTTTGTCTGTGAGTCTCATTAGACAGAGACGCAAAGAGCAAATCAGACGTGTTTACTGGACATCTTAGACTCTGCTACTGTAGATCTTATTCAATAATGAATCAGGCTCATATAAATTTCTTTGTCAACCAGGTTTTACTTTTGGAGGACAGCAACCTAAAGGTTCATTTGTGACCTTAACGGGAAGAGGTGATCAGCGAGGGTGATGGGGAAAAGAAACGAGGTGAGAAGAGACAGAAGAGAAGAAGGAGAAACAGAGCGAGGGAAAAGAGAGAAGGTGAGGGAAATGTACGGGGCAGTGTAGAGGATTAAACTCCCGCTACGTTTGTCAAACAAATTAAACACTGTCTAGGTTCCTTACCTGTGCATGCACGCACACACAAACGCACACGTAAACTGCCCGCGTGGCACGCATATGGCTCCCCGGGTCCAAATAAGGAAATATGCATACATTACCATAACTAATGTACGAACCACTCCATTTAATATGCTAATTCACTGAAATATTACTGAGCGCCGTCTGTTGTAAATGAATAAATTTGAATTGCAATTAGAATAATCCTTTATAATTAATGAAAACTGTCAATTTTGGTTCAGAAGTAATTTGATTAACGGGTTGATGGGGCACCAATTAAGTGGAGGATGAGGAGGAGGAGAGAAGAGGATGAAGAGAGGAGAGGAAGAGAAGAGACAGAGTAGGAAGATGACAAGCTCTTCAGATAAGCTGTTCCTTTTTCATGTGTAATGAGAGATTAAGCTGGAATGATGTAATGTTCCTTTAAAGACATGAAGTGTAACACAATTCTCTTACCTTTAAAGACATCACAGCGGCATCAGGGGAACAGGAGGAAGCATGAAAGAAAAAAAACAGAAGGAGAGAGGGAGTAGGGATGATTAGATAGTGGAGGTAACTCAACTAAATCAACATTTTCACTTGTGATAATTGTTCAAGTAACAGATATCAAACAAATTACAAAGTTACACCTACTTTCTGATCATTTTGTTTATGTATTTCCAGCTAGCGGCGGTTTTAGCTGTGTTCATTCTGCAGCAGGCACATTAATGGTGTCGTTGGCTTTCTAATTCACAAGCACCTCCTACCACTAATTAACCACATCCATGTTGCTGTTATTAGCTAATTACAAGACTGGACACATGCCCGGCTAATTAAAGCTATTAGGTTTGTGTGTGTGAGTGTGTGTGCATGTGGTAGAGGGTGTATATTAAGGCATTTGAGGAGTTAATGTTTTAATGACAGAATATAAGAAGACCTGCATTGCATCAGACCATGTGATACACTCTAACACACAGGACCCCACACCCCCACACCCCTACCCCCACTCTGCCAGTACAAAAACAGCCGCTCCCTCTTTTCCCAAATCAATAGCCAAGGTCATTATGTGCAGCTGAATCATATGTTTCACTAAAGTTGCTGCGTGTTAATAATATTTCAACAGAGTTGCAGGAAAAAGCTTCTAATTTAGCTCGTTTAGTCAACACTGTCATCCATCATGGTGAAAACACAAAAGACCCCCCTGACTCTCCACTGTTTTCCTTTTGCTTTTCTCTCCTCATCGTCGCTTTTTTTCCCCCTCATCTCATTTTCTCTCCTCAGCGCCTCCTCCCCCTGTTTATTCATTACACCCCGTCCTCCTCTCCTCTTTTGCTTTACTCTTTTCATAGTCATTCCTTTTAAAACACCTATTACATTCCTTTCCTTTCTTTTCCTCTCTTCCGTTCTTTTCCTCTCATTAGAAGAGCATGTTTTTTCTTCATTTGCGCTCTCTAATCCTCTCTTTATACATCTGAATATTCATGGACTTGTTTTGTTTTGAATATTCAAGAACCAATTAACATGCTCTTTATGAATAATTAATGCTTATTATTTTCTCCCTTTTAAATTTTTAATAATTAAAATCTATAAATCTGAAAACAAAGTGTTTTTTTTTTTTTTTTTGCCCCGCTAACTTTCAATTCAAGTGTACTTGGGATGGTGTGTATGTGTGTGTGTGTGTGTGTGTCATGCTGTGTGTGTGTGTGACAGACTATTTAACAACAGCTCAGGAACTCTCTCTTTCATCTGCCAACAGTCTATCCTCCTGCCACCCAAACCAAGTGTGTGTGTGTTCACACTCATGAATAAATGAACTTGTTAAAGAGAGATGAAGGGGAAGCAGGAGACAGGTTCTGCTGTCCTGTTCAAAACTACCTGATCTGGCACGCCGCTTAGCATGCAGGAACACACACGCACGCACGCACGCACACACACACACACATCAACATGTTCACATGCATAACACTAAAAACTAAATCAGCGGGCTGCATCGCAAACACTACGCAAATTAACTTGACAAAAAGATGAGTATTTAAGACAGAGAAAGTGAGAGAGAGGAGAAAAAGAAAGAAAGGACGAATGAGTGAGAAAGAAAGATGCTACCATGTCCCCCTTTAGTCTTATAAATACAGCTGCTGTCTCGACAGGCATCATTCCTTTTAATCAGTGTTGCTGCTGTGATCAAAGAAATACCACCTCCACAGAAAGAGACAGCAAGAGATGGAGTACAATGGGAGACTCCTCACTGTGTGTGTGTGTGTGTGTGTGTGTGTGTGTGTGCGTGAGAGAGAGAGAGAGAGAGAGACAGAGTGACAGCAACGTTGTCTAGTACCTGAACGACAGCAAAGCTATCATGTCTACATGCTGTCATATAAGTGAGGTCTTGCAATACAGTGCCGAGTTACACCTCCCTCTCTCCCTATGCTTTCTCTCTCTCTCCCCCTCTCACACACACACACACACTGACAACAACGCTCACCTCCCAACTGGGGTGTAGGTAATTAACCAGACAAAACAACTCGCAACACCTCACGGATCAAGAACAGAGAGGAAGAAGCGCGAGGAAGACACACGACAAAAACACAAAAAGAAACAAGAAGAAAAGAGACGCTGACTACAAAACAAGCTAGAACTCCAAAACAAGGAGCTCCACTCAGGAGGAGTACAGAGGACTGGATAATGATGAAAATAGAAACAAATCCTCTCCTCTCCTCTCTTTGCCTTTACATCTACAATTATAGCTGCTTTCTACAAGAATGTAATTGATCATCATTTTTACTCTAATTTTTGAATGTGGCTCTGACTACCTCACGTTGCTAATATGATTGGCAGCTGCCATATTGTGTCTAGGTTTGGATATAGATGAGATTTTTGTATTAAGTCATCTGGAGTGCTTTTTAGCAAACAGCGGAGACAGAACGAGAGCTAAAGTTTCCACAGTTTCTCTTGGTGGAAGGAGGTCAAATTAGTTAAAGGGAAACTTTGGGATTTTTCAGCCTGGACCCTATTTTCACATCATTTTGTGTCTAGGTGACTAATGGGGAGAACAATTTTTGAAATTGGTCCAGTATTGAGCGAGAACGCTTCAGCCAGCAGCTCCAAAACGGGCTGCAGTGTAATCCTTTGGGGCAATTGCGCCCCCCGTCAATGTACGTCCACTAAAAGTGCTTGTTAGAGGATAAATCATGATGGACCAATGAGGAGAGTGTAACGTTCCTCATATTGATACATGAAACAAACATAAATGTCACATCTCAATCACATTTTCCACGTGGTTTTCCATCGTTTGAGGTTTGACTGCTGCTCTTTTAATGACGACGTCCTGTTGCGCGCTCCTCTTCTGCACCCGACCGAAGAAATAGCGCCACCGACTGTTTGTCTCTATATGCACCCAACTCCTATATTTGCATAACAGTAGTGGATGGAAACGTTTGTATTTTCTTTTTTTGATTTCCTGGAAATTCAGATAAAATTTTGCTACATTCGGACAGAAACTTGACTAGTGAGCCACAATACCAGGACTTTGATACTAAAGCAGTTAATGTTATTATTTACACCTGTGATTTTCCTACTGTAACATGTCAAAATCTCTTCCATGAAAAAGGCCTATTTAGCCAGCAGCCACTGGTTGTTGAAAATATAGTTCCAGTGCTTTCTTTCTTTTTCTTTCTTTCTTTCTTTGTAAATAAATAAATAAATGAATGAATAAATGAAACAAAGAAAAACTATTAATAATTTAAAAAAACGCATGACCCAATTTAATTAGAGCCTTTGTTCAATTAACTGTTTCCCCCCTTTTGTTCTCTGTCAAGGGTGGATGTTATCATGATGATAAATATCTCCGTAGATGTGTTTGAGTGTGTATGAGTGTGTGCATACGTCTGACTCCTTAACTATTGTCAGTGCTGCTTCCTGTTATGCCAAGTCTCCAAGTGTAAAAGAATGGCAGCGTAAACCACTAATTAGCTCCCACTCAGACAAACCAAGATTGTACAGGCAGTGTGCATACACTGTTTTTTTTTTTTAATCCTCCTCTCTGTTTAATCTCCCTGTTGTTTCCTATTTGTTCAGCTCATTATGTGATCAAAGCCATTAACATGTTTATGGAGTGGCTCTTTCATGTTGCAATAAAACACACTGAAGCAACTCATAGAGAGTCAGAAGGCGATGAAATATGAATGTCGAGGCCCGAAAGACAAAGAGAAAGCGTGTGTGTTTGTGTACGTGTTTGTGGTGTCTCTATGTGAACGTGAAAGGGGAATAAAATACGCTTCAACCTGATGAAACTCTGAGCTAACAAATGGGAGGACAGGGGGCATATGAGACTTTGAGCTTTTTTCTGTATACACACACATGTGCACATATACACATATGGAAATACATACACAGAGGCAGTAACTGTTAAATAATTCAGCATACACAAACACACACTAGAGGCAAGGTGAGGGTAAAAGCACAGCTAAGCTAACAAGCATGCTGAGTGGCCCAGAGTGTCAACAACCAATCAGGATGGAGCGCGGTGGCCACAGAGAGAGACGTGACCCCCGGTGACCCCAAACTCTAATGATTTATAAACACGACTGAGAAGTGTGTGTGTGTGTGTGTGTGTGTGCAAGTGTGTGTCCCGGAAACCCTGAAGCTATTTAAATGTGGAGATGGATTCTTATTTATTCACATAGAAAAAGAGTGAATGTGAAGACCCCAAGGGTAAGGTTCAAAACAATACAGAAAGAGGGAGGCGGAGAGAGAAATATGGATACAGGAAAGAGAGAGAGAGAGAAACAAAGATTAGAAAATAAAGCTTAAAAAGAGAAAGTGATGGAAGAGAGAGAAAGGCGGAAGTTTAAAAAGGTAAAACCGCACTCAGATCACGTAGGCAGAGGAGGTTAGAGGGGTGTAAAAGACCCTCTTTTACGATCCTAAGGGGCGCACACACACACACACACACATCACACATATATTCCTTTCCCCCTGCCCCCAGCTCTGTACATGTGTGTGTGTCCTCATGCAATATTAAATAGGCAGTATGTGTGGGTATAAAGAGTGGTGGGGCCGGGATGCAGTGAATTATATATCACTATTGATTTGCACGCACACACACACACACACACACGCACGCACAGATGCACAAACACACACACACACACACACACACACTTTATTAGATTAAAGCTCACAGCTAAGACACAGACAATAGCAGAGTCTAATAGCAGATGTAGGGAGAAAGAATCGGTCCACAAATACACTGGGACACACACACACACACACCAACACACACACACACAAAGTAGAAATGTAACCAGCAGAGGTGACACTTTTTACTACAAACACAGAATCACCGGCCAGATGAGCGTGCACTGTGCTGGACCAACTGTTTTGGCAGGAAACTGGACTCTAATGTGGGTGGTCTCTTCTTCTGTAAAAACTTTAATTAAAGCTGCATTAATCAGTATTTTGATATTAACACTGAACCAAAAGCTACATGAAACATGAAAGATGTAGCACTGAACAGCAATGAACCCACAGAGAATCATCATCATCCAACCCTGCAACTCTGCCTTTTTAACTCATTGTTTTTATTCTGCGGCCTGCATTTATTGTTTGGTCAGCTGCCTCATCATCAACTCAAATTTAAGTTAAAGTAGACATATCTTGCACATTTTCCAGGTCTATATTTATATTCTGGGGCTCTACTGAAATATATTTGCATGATTTACAGTTTGAAACTCCTGATTTTGCCCTTCACGCAGCCCCTCAGTTCAGCCTCTGTGTGAAACAGGCCGTTTTAGCTCCTGTCTCTTTAAGGCCCCTCCCCCGATGAGCCCACTCTTTTCTGATTGGCCAGCTTCCAGAAATTACCCCTCAGCTACGTAAACAAACAGCAGTAGTCAGACCAGACAAACTTGTGTTTTGGAATTTTGACCATGTATATTTGAAGCAAGCGGCTGTTTTCAGCAAAAAAGTTGTGCTAAAACCAGTTCACCCTACCTGCCCATCACCAAACAAAGTTAGCGACTAGCTGATAAATAAAGTCATAAAGCTAGCAGCTAAAAGCTAACTTTTTCAGGAGCTGGTGGAGACCAGAACAGAGCTAAAAGCAGAGTGACTCTACATTCATCAGTTGGCCAGAAAGATGACTCCAAATATAGGCTAAGATTTATATGTCTGCTGGTTGCGTAATAGGCAATTTTTTGTTCAAACATTCCTCATAACAACTTATAAAGTGATAATATTTTAGTGCCGTGTGAGTCAGACTGTTTGGAAATTCTTCTGCTCCCTAGTGGCCAAAAATCAATTAAGGCAGCTTTAATGAGTTACAGTAAAACTTTATGGAACTTTATCTTGTTTTTCTTTTTTTTTATGCTTCAGAAGGGACAAAAAAAAGAGCTACAGCTTTTTGTGATACAATATCCCCAAACTTCTGGTAACATGTTAGGCCTCATTTAACTTACTTTAATACTTGTCTTTTTTTTAGAATTTCTTTAGTGATAGACACGGTTTATTAAACTTTGTCAAAGTTTAATAAATTGTGTCTAAGTTGTCTCACTATCACAGATTACTTCAAATGTTCCTGATTATTATAGTTAGAGCAGTTAGAGGTAAATCAGCTGTGAAAACCACGGCTACTATCTCATGATTGTGTTCAGCGATGGTTGATATGAAGGTGATGCAAATGTGTGTGTGTGTGTGTATGTGACCTGCAGTATTCTTTTATACAGTGTGATCTCCATTGGTGATGTAATGGATACTTCCTCTCAGGCAACATTAACTGAATTAGTGGTGAAAGAGTGGTGATGAAAGAGAGAGAAAGAGGTATAGAAAGGAGGAGGTCGAGGTTGAATAGAGTTCTCAGTAATGACCAGAGCATTGAGGAGTAGGAAGGAGGGACTAAACAGGATTTCATGTGCGTTTTTTGTTTGTCCTGCATGCTGGCATACGTGGGTGGCCATATTTTAAAGGCACTATATTTGAAATCTATATTTGTTTTAGAGGAGAGGAACGGAAAAAGGAAAAAGAAAGGAAATGAAATGAAAGGTAAAAGGAAAGGATTCTTTCCTTTTTTTCCTCTTCACCTCTTCCTGTCTTTTAAAGTTTAGTTTATTATCATTGTACAGACATCACGGTAAAAATCATCCAATGATAAAAGTAAATGGAGACATACAGGGGATGAAGGAGGTTTCTACAAAGTCCTCCCCCATTCGAAGAAAAGGTCTGACAAACACCAGACAACAAGACAAAACAAGAGTAACAAGAGCTGCTAAAAAGGGAACACGAAGGACAAAGGAAAAAGATATTAAGCGACTAAATAGGTTGTTTGACCACGTCATCGGCAGGACAACATAATTAGTCTGTGCTTTCCAAAACCTTTGCAACTGATCAAATCAAATCCCTGAATTATTTGATCAAATCCCTCTTAAATTTATATCCCACCTGCATATTCACATATTCACTAACAGACGGAGAAAGCATGAAGACCAAGTCAAGTTTCTGTGATGCAGTCACTCATACATCACGCTCCTCCCTCCACTTTCCCTCTTCCGTGCACTCTCCTCACCCTCACCTCCACTCTCTGCTCCCACTATCTAGCATTTTAATGCATCTATAGTCATGCTAATGGTCCGCAGAATTCAAAATAATTTCTTCTTTGTCCCGCTCTGCCACTCAGCACTGATAGAGGAGTGGTATCTGTCCCTCTTCCTCCTCCTTCTCTCGCTTCATACTGACAGAATGTGATTTTGACAGAGTCCCGTCAGTCTTTCTTTCTATTATACTTATTCTGTGCGTCAGATTAGAAGGATGTAAGGAGGCGAGAGTGCTGACAGGGCATGTGGAGTGAAGGAGAGGAGAGGAGAGGAGAGGAGAGGAGAGGAGAGGAGAGGAAAGGAGAGGAGAGGAGAGAAGAGAGGAGAAGAGCATGCGTTTTACATTATGAGCGGTTCTAACCTTTCTATTCATGCTGGTTGACCTTTCCATCAGTAGGTAATAGAGAGGAGAATGTCCTTTACTATAAAGGCTGGATGTTAAGTCACGCTCCTCTCTGCCCCAAAGAGAGAGGAGAGCACCTGATGTCACCCCGACACAGCCACAGAGACACAGAGAGAGGAGGAGGCTGGGTGTGTGTGTGTGTGTGTGTGTGTGTGTGTGAGAGAGAGAGAGGGTGGTTAGGGTGAGGGGCACATGGTGGATGGATATTACAGAGGGGGGTAGTTGTAGTAGTGGAAATGTATGTAGGAGTGTAGGAGTGTGTGTGTGTGTGTGTGTGTGTGTGTGTGTGTGTGTGTGTGTGTGTGTGTGTGTGTGTGTGTGTGAGGGGTGGGACGGGAGGGGAACAATATTGGTCTGCCAGTGCAGGTCATTGTAGAGAAAACATAAAACATAATCATCCATTAAAATGCAGCTTCACACCCTCCATCACATCCACGATGGAGCTGTTTCCATAAATGCTGTGTGTGTGTGAGTGTGTGTGTGTGTGTGAGAGAGAAAGAGAGAGAGAGAGAGAGATACACACACACCTGCATCACTCAGCTATGATAGATCTAGGTCTAAAAAGCCTAGAGAGACAGATGATGGGGGTTCTGGAGGTTTGTGGTAGGTCAGTGTGGTGGAATAAGTATTCAGATCCTTAAGTAAAAGTAGAAATACTGTCGTCTGAAAATACTCCTTTGCAAGAAAATGTCCTGAATTCAAAATGGTATAATACAGAAGTATTATCAGCAAAATGTTTCTTAAAGTACCAAAAGTAAAAGTACTCATTATGCAGACTGGCTTCTTTTACAGTGTATATTATTGTAGTATATTATATTGTTTGATTTTATCACAAAAAATACATGTAAGATCATTTTAATATTGTAGTATATCATTGTGGAGCCAATTTTTGATAATTTGGGTAGATTAATAGTAATAGTACTGCATCATATTATATAAATGTATCATGTTTTTTTCTATAATAATAATAATAATACACTTTATTTACGTAGCACCTTTCACACAAAGTGCATAACAAATTTTAAAACAGAAAAAAGAGAATATTTTGCTTTATGTAAAATCTTAATCTGATAATGGAAATACTCAAGTATTACACTGTGTCTTACACTGTTGAGATTATGTCACATTTTCAATCATAATCATATTTGATCATCTTAAGCTAGTGTGTGACGATGTAAATCAGTGTGATGTAGTAAATAATACATAATATTTGCTTTGATTAACACATAGTCTTTACATAAAGACTCACACTCACATACACTGGTGAATAAAATAGCTGATTTATATTTTGGTTTCTTTAAGAGGAGGGTAAACTGAACTACACTGGATTAATGCTCCTCTCTGTCCCTGCAGATGAGAGTTACATTCATCTGTTATATTCGTCCAACAATCTAAACAACCATTGTCAGTTTGGCACAAGCACTTTTAAATGCCAGTCAGTGAGGTCAACTCTGTATTTGAAACTTGCAGACTTAATGGTGTCACAAAAATGCACAAACACACAAAGATGTATCATGTGCACACACACACACAACTCTTGCTGTGACACCACAGTGCACTGTATATCTCCGCTGATTGAGGGTAAGCGGGCTTCAGACGACTTTGTGTATAACTAGCTCCAGCCCCGCAGATCAGAATGGCTGGCAGAGAGCTTACATGTTTGTCATCTAAAAACTATTCACCCTCCACTTAGCCAAGAACACAACACAAACAATAGCCAGCCCGTTAACAATGTACCATTATCCTGAGCATGATGGGAGGAGGGGTATGTGTGTGTATGTGTGCGTGTGTGTGTGTGTAGAAGGAGAGAGCAAGAAAAAGAGCGACAGAGCGAGCTGCAAAAAAAAGAGAGTATAAAGGCAGAAAGATGAGAGGGAGGATTGCAGAGAGACCAAACTGTTATTTAAACCAGGCGGCCACGAAAACATCACAATAAATAACTCGGCTGTTTAGTCTCCACCTCAGATGCTGAGGGAGCGGCAGAGCGCAACGCGCGCCGGAGAGGGAGGGAGGTGAAAGGGGGAAGAATTAAAGGGATTGGGAGGGATGGAGTGGTGGAAGGGGGGAAGGAGGGATGGAAAAAGAGATAAAACACATTACAAGATCACTCTGTTGTCAGACTCAAAGGAGTATCCAGGATCGTCTCTCCTCTTGACTAATGAAAGGAGCACGCTTCACAGTCAAGTACCAGGACGCATGCCTGCTTGCAAACACACACACACACGCTTACACTCTTAGCCGTCAGAGAGGAACCATACACACATTTACCTCAACGTTCACATGGCAGATAAGATTTTATTCAGTTGTTTAGCATTAATGTGTGTGTGCACCTTCAGCTCAAACTCACACCTTTCCTTCCCCGCCTCCCATCCACACACACACACACACACACACACACGCATAGAAGCCCTTTCTTCGGCCTCAGCAGAAAGAATGGCACAGCGAGGGCACCTTTGACTGCACAGAGCGCTGCCTCGCCAGCCAAGGCCGTTGATGAGAGGAAAATAGTGCTAATGCAGCATGGAAGCTGTTCTTTCCCAATTAAGCCAATAAAACACATGCTCCCCTCCTTCCTGTAACTGCCTAATAAGCCATAAACACAGCTGAACATTTATAATTCTGGCTAGTCCATAAAAAAAGCACTTCCCATGTGTGCAGGGTGAGGGGTGAGGTGTGCGAAGAGGGTGAAAGCGCTGGCGAGCGCAGCGGCAGCCCCAGCGAGCCGCGGAAAGAAATCGCTTTTTCTACTAAAAGAAATATTAAATACCTCGCTGAATTAATGCGGGGGAGCGGGAGGTGGCGGGTGAGAAAGAGAGACGGGGGGGAGGAGGAGGAGAAGGAGGAGGGCTTGGAGCTGTCTTGCTAGACCAAAGAAAATGCTTCTGCCTTCCCTCCTCCTCCTCCTTCTTCGTCCTTCTGTGTTCAGGAGAAGCCGAGGATGCTGAACTCCCTGTAGAGATGAGATGAACACCTTCTCACACACACCTACGACTGTCTGTACACACAGGCGAGCGCACATGCATGCATACTGCACATGTACGTATATGTTCTAATGCACACATTTCTCCTCATCACAGGAGGCGAAAGAGCAAACATGAGGAGGTGAGAGGTGAAGGAAGCAAACCGGGCATGAGAAAGGAGGAGAGGAGATAGGATGATAGTGAGCAGGAGCAAAGGAGACGAAGGACGGAGCAGTGGGAGTCGGCACTGGAGGGAAGAAAGAAAATGAAGGGCCGGAGGGAGAAGCGGTGGATTGAAGATGAAAATGGGTGAGAGAAGAAGCAAAAGGAGGAGGCGAGGGGTGGAGTGGGAAGGAGTTTGGATAGAAGAAGAGAATAAAAACGGAGGGTAAAGGAAGAGTTAGGTTCAGCAGGTTTCGTGCAAGTTCAGCAACTTCCTGGATCGAGTTTGTGGCCTCCTCGCTGGGCTGGCTCGGCCTCTCTCCTCCTGGGCGAGAGGAGCCGTAAACACAGCGTGGGGTCGCCGTAAAACAGTTCCTAAAAAACAGATTTGCAGTTTACTGAATAAATGAAGGAGCTTTGGCCTGGAGGGGCAGAGAAACTTGGAGGGATGGAGAGAAAACATGCGATGGATGAAAATAAATTGGCAGATTCTGTACATTCATTATCTGCCTCAGTTAAGTGACTGTACTGCCGCCTGATGTCTTTCTGTGTAATATATCCTTTTACTGAACATATGATGTATTATATATGAAATCTTCCACACTGTATTAATAATGTATTAGTGTTTTATAATGATGTGATCCATTTCATCTTACAAACACGTTGAGTTTTTAAGATTTTAACAGATAGAGGCATGTCAGTCCATCTGTTTAACTTTATTTCACGGCTTTGTTGAATACTCGACTCTGATTGGTCAATTATGGCATTCTACGGTCTGTTATTTCTGAATAACAGACCGCTGCTATGGACGCAATTCTGATCGTAGACTCTGGAGGACCACGTCCAATCATATCAATCCGCTGAGTCCGGTAAATTTAACGTCAGCTCATCCTGTGGCAAAGTTTCAAAGTTTTGACATAATGAATCGGGCTCCCTTTAAATCCAGCAACGGGATATTTAAATCTGTAATTAACATGAATTATAACACTAAGTAGGCTAATCTTAAGAAGGCTGCAGAGTTTATGTTGCTATGGATGCAGTTTCAACCGTAGAATCTAACAGACTATTTTTTTTTTGTGCAATAAAAAGCAACAAAATCATTTTTAAATCAATAAAATAATTTTTCATTGTTTTCTTTAGTAAGTAGCCATGTAATAAGAGGGATAATGTGCAGCAAGCAGGTTATTATAATAAAATAAACCCCTTCAGGACCCCTCCGCTTGCGTTGGGGTCCTGCATCACCCTGTCAGGATATATTTCGGGGTTTATTTTGCAATAATGAGCCGCTCTCTATACATTATCCCTTATATATGGGATACCTCAGATACCAGTAGTCTGATTTTGACAAAGCTTAAAGATCTTCACAAGATTTTTAAAGTTATGCTGATTGGCCTGCAGCATTAAAGGTCTGAATTTTAACTTGTTATTACTTAACTATCTGATGTCTTTGATGAAACCTGGAGGGATGATGAGTCTGGTTAGTGACTGGTCTAATGTATCTTTCATGTTTTTAACAGCTTTAATGTAAGAACCCTTCAGATATCATATCACTTTGCCTCAAGTAACTCTACTGTTCCTATTCTTCATAACCTAATAATGCCTTATTCTTTGTCAATCCATAATACATACTAAAAATGGGTTGTATATTTTAATATCTCCCTATAGGATTCTCCTATTTTGCTTTTCTGTTTTTATTCTGTGCTGTGTCCCATCACTGCTTGCTGCTGCACAGGTGACAGTTTATCTAATTTAATCTCAGAAAGAGAGATTACAACGTCTGTCGTCCAGCATCCGAAGCATTTCAGTTAAGTGTACAAGGAGTGTGAGTCTCCTCACTGTTGGTTAACTTACATAAGATGGATTTAGTAAACACGAGCCTATACTGTACTCTCTCTCTCTCTCTCACACACACACACACACACAAGGGTGGAATGTGGTGGAATACTGAGCTGTGTGTGTGTGTGTGTGTGTGTGTGTGTGTGTGTGTGTTTTTCCTGCTATTGTCAGACGGAGATTGATACCGCCTCTCTTTACTGACAGATGATTGTCGAAGCTTCCTGAACTAATTATAAAAAGCAACAACAGTAACTTACACACCCTGTCTGCCTGCCTGCCCACCGCTCTGTCTGTCTGTCTGTCTGTCAGCACTGTACTATATCTCTGCCTGCCTACTTGTCTGTCTGCGAACAGTAAATCTTTACATGACCCAAATCTGGTTCTCTACGTTTCCACATGGACACAAATCGCATACGATTTTGATGCATTTGTCGTTGTTTTTGTCGTATGATTTTGTCTTTCTGGTGGAGGAAATACGAATCTAAAATATAAAGTGAATACAGAACAAAAGGCAGAATCGGTTCAGTTGTTCCTGGATTTGTTTTCACACCCATACAACAAAAGGTGGAGAGTAGACAGAACAGAGAGGAGAGAGGGAGACTAAAAAGGCGAAAGGCCAGACAGTGAAAAGCTACTAACATCACTCTGAATTTACCTCCTATTGTCTGAGTGTCTTGGAAGTCAGGAAATGTCATGTTGCATTTACACATACAGAGTACACACAGACATAAAAGGTGCAAGTGTTATAGATATAAATCAACTCTGCAAGAATAAACCTATCAACCATTTTGTGTGTGAATGCGTGTGTGTGTGTGTGTGTGTGTGTGAGAGAGATGAAACAGCATTCATGGAGTGTCTGTGTTCTGCTCAGGAAGTGGCAGCAATCCACTTCCTGTTCGGATGGAAATCTCATCTGCGGGGCAAGCTGCCCAGGGTGTTACCACACACAAACACATGTAAATGCACACAGACGGGAGCAGAACTAATGTATATAGAAGAGCAAACACACACACACGCACACACACACACACACACACAGAGTGCAGACCACCACCCAGTCTATTTCAGTTTGTCATGTATTGTCACCTGGGCTTACAGTAAATACAAACTCTTTGTTCTCAGCCCAGCTCTGCTTAGGGGGCTTTTTCTTTGTGTGTGTGTGTGTGTGTGTGTGTCCATAAATCAATAACAAGAGTTCCTATTAATAAATGCTATTCTTTCTCTCTGGCATCAAGTGAAAGGCCTCTGAGTTTGCGTCATACACATAGGACACACTGTAAATCTTTGATCAGCGAAGACTGTTACCACATAACTACCCTCTTGTCTGTCTGTTCAAGGGCTGTTAAGAATGTCTGACATTTTTAAGGCTGCATTGCAACTTGGAATTTGATTTTAAGGAATATTTAAGCATTATTCCTATCAATTTTTGCAACGTTTTCTCATAAACCTTACTGGTGAGAATGGAGAGACAACAACCAGACAGGCCGCAAACAAGATCCCAGGTGACACACTTGTCCGTTGCATTGTAAAACTGTAATCATAAGTATATAGCAGGTCAAAGAAAAAACACGTAGTCTCTCTGAAACACAAAACTTGGGTATAGAGCTGCAACGATTAGTCGATTAAACAATTAGTCAATGGACAGGAAATGAGTCACCAACTATTTTGATAATAGATTAATCGCTTTGAGTCATTTTTAAGAAAAAATGCTAAAATTCTCTGGTTCCAGCTTCTTAAATGTGAATATTTTCTGGTTTCTTCAGTTCTCCATGACAGTAAACTGAATATCTTTGAGTTGTGGACTGTTGTTCGGGACAAAAGACATTTTAAGTTGCATCATGGTCTCTGTGAAGCGGCGATCAACATTTTTCGTCGTTTTCTGACGTTTTCTGACAATAAATCGATTAATCAAGAAAATAATCAACAGATGAATCAATAATGAAAATAATCGTTAGTTGCAGCTTTAGTTGTGTAATAACTTTTCTACCTTTATTTTTATTTCTAAATAAAATGTCTAATTGCTCATGGGGTTGATACACCATCCCCGGATCTATCATGCTATTGCAACTAAGAGGAATGCGGCCATAATTATGAAAATAAGGATAATAGGTTTTCCTGTGAGACTTATTACTATAGAAGGCTTGTTAGAGATATAGAACGGAAAAGCTGCCCCAAATAAACCATTTCTTGTTTCCGAGACTAAATGAGTACCATAAGATAAATACAACAGGAAGCTTTTGTTCAACATGTTTGCGGTAGTACAAAAGGAAAAAAACACTACTACACTTCTGTTGATCTTACAATCTCTTGAGTAAATTACACAATGCGAAGCATTTACCTGATGTGATACTCAAGTTAAATCACAAAAAAGTATGTCATGATAATTAAAAAAAATATAGTTAAAAGATTAATTGCTTGATTATTTACATATTTATGCAGCAACGTGACTTCTGAGCTACATAAGTATGCAATTAAAAAAACAAGACAGAAAAACCGAATACATAATTCTCCAATGTTAATCCTGTATTACATTTGTAAAGTGAATTTAAGCTGTAGTGTCTGACAGAATCAGACAGCGTGTGATACAGATTTGTGGGTTATGCCCCATCAGCCTTGTGTGAACCTGTTCAGGAGCTGATTGCAAGCAGACTAGTTGTTTACTTTGTTCTGTCTGGCTTTACTTTATGTCGTAAGCGGCCCTAAAACCACATAAAGCAGGTATGAGTAATGTTTTTACCAACTAATCTTTAGCACAATACACACAGGCACATAAATAAACAGTTGCTCCACATGGACAAGATTTTCAAAGACAAGAATTAGCATAAAATAAAACAAATACATTTTAATAAATTAGTCTCTCTCACCATTTATGTGTGGCTGCCCGTTCGCTGCGGCAAACAAACTGATTTAACTGGTAAATAAAGTCACAACACTCCGGCTGCATCTCCTGAGATTTAACCTTAACCCTGAAGTGTGTTGCATAACAGCAGCGAACTTGACAGATAAAACACAGGCTGTTAGCACCCCCACCCCCTTCCCCAGTGTTTGACTAGACAGCAGTATCTAAACACAGGGACTCCTCACTACACTGACTTTACAAGGACTAATTACCGGCTGGCACTGAGTGCAGACAGATGGTAGAGAGAGAAAGAGAGAGAGAGAGAGAGATAGAGGGGTGGAGGAGGAGCACACAGGGAGGGAACGAAAAGATATATATTGTCATTCAAGTGTGTGTGTGTGTGTGTACATAAGCTAATTTGCGTCAATAATTACAATCCACACTGCAGCAGACAAAAAGAATGCCTGATGCCAGTTTTATTCGTCTGCTGACTCTCACAACATGCAACATTTTCATATCAGTAAACGTTCCCTTTGTTGTTTGTGTCACATTTTGGCTGATAGGATAGGTACGATTGGTTGGGGATGAATAAAAGCGGAGCAGTGTGGTTAGGATGAGTAGCTGTCAACAAGTCCTCCTACAGTCCCTTAACGACAAAATAAGCCAGTGTTTTTTTGCCTCATATCAGCAAGACATCACTGCCAGTGCCTTCCAAAATGTGTAAAAAAGATTTTTATACTGAAAATTGATCAAATGACTATGTGTGAAACAAACCCACAAAGAATTATCACCCGTCTGTGCAGCTCTACAAAGCATTTTAGCCTCTTTTAGCTCGTTGTTTTTATACGGCCTGCTGCGCTACCTGCCCAGCATCTAACAGCAGACGGACAAAGTTAGCGGCTAGCTGGTGAACATAGCGGAGCATTTAGCAGCCAGATATTTGCCTCCGGAGTTGGTGAGCAAAAAAAAAAAAAAAAGCTAAAAAATTTGTCAGGTGGACACAAACACAGCTCCTAATGTTGCTAATGCTAATGTTGCTCTGTGTCTTCTGGATGCTCCTATATCAATTTGTAGGTTTCTGTAGCTCTTGTCAAGTTGCTGCTTTTATTCAGGCCGTCTTTACCAACCCTCCCCTCTTCTTTTCCATCCTGCTGCCTTTTCACCCAACCCCCTGTTAGCCCCCGTAACCCCCCCACCCCCCCACCCCCAATCCCCCATCGCTCTCTCCCCTCGCACCACTCTCAGCCGGGTATAAATCTCCAGAACTAACCCGGTAATTTAACCAATTAGCATCTCAGATATGCGGGTGGCACCTAAATTACGACAGTGCAGAATAGTGATGCATGTAGCCCCGGCTGGTGAATTTACAACCTCTCGTTACATATTCAACCGGCATAAATCAAGCGCTCCCCACTGACACAAGGCCTTATGGGTAGGCACAGGCCGAGGTGGAACGAACAGTCTGAGAGACGCGAGTTAGTTAATCATGTGGAAATAAGAAGCATAACCTAGATTCAAACACACACACACACACAGACACACACACTGGAAACACACATATACAGGTACATGGAATTGCATAGGCCTACTTGCCTGAATATACACTCACATGTGCACCCACAATAAACATGGGCGCACACACACACACACACACTGACTACACATGCATGAACACACCTCTTGCATACACAATAAACTATATATAATAAAAAAGTCATCACAAAATTAAAAACAATGCAACACTGAATCTAACTACAGATGTTTTGTTTTATGCCCCTCCTCCACCTTTTCCTCTCTTCCTCCAACTCACTCAAACACACACACACACTCACAAAAACACACGCACACACACTCTGTCCTGTCTAAATGAGTGTTTCCGTGTGTTGATGGGCAAGACAAAGAGCACAAGCCGCTACTTCTGTGTGTGTGTGTGTGTGTGTGTGTGTGTGTGTGTGTGTGTGTGTGTGTGTGTGTGTGTGCGTGCGTGTGTGTGTGAAGGCTTGTATGCCTCT